>RJWM01025797.1:0-29015 GCA_004363535.1 Dasyprocta punctata | reverse complement strand
TTTTACCATATTTTGTTCAAACTTCCATCAAAATACAGATATCTCATTGAATCTCTATGTTTTCTTGAGTAATACATAAATTATAATAATGCTGAATTATGTGATCCATGAATATGGGATAGTTTCCCATTTATTTGTGTCTTCATTGGGTTTTTTAAATTAATATTTAATAGTTTTCAGTATATAGAATTTAACCTCCTATGTTTATCCTTATGTATTTTATGCTATTTGGTTCTGTCATGGATGAGTTTTTTTTTTTTTTAATTTTTGTTTCACATGGTTCTTTGTTAGTGGACAGAAACACAATTGATTTATTAAGTTGATTTTTCATATTGAAATTTTATCAATTTTGTTGGTGTATTTAAGATTTTCTACATATGTGTACATGGCTTTTGCAGACAATTTCATTTATTTTTTCTTATAATGTCTTTTTTTAATTTATGCAAAGTAAAGGAAACAATCAACAAAATGAGAAGTCAATCTAAAGAAGGAGAGAAAATATCTGCATATAAGGTAACTGCTAAGAATATAGGTTAACAAACTCTTACACCTCAATAACAAAAAATAATAGAAAGATACATAGATAGATAGAAAAAATGGGGAAAAAGTCTAACAGATATTTTTCTGAAACAGGCATACAAATGACCAACAGATATATGAAAGGTTTCTCAAAATCATAATTATCGGGGAAATTTAAATCAAAACCACAATGAGACATCACTAAATCCTGTTAGGATGGCTATTCTCAAACGCTCAAAAGATAACAATGTTGTAGATGTAAAGATAAGGAAATCTTTGTTCTCGTGTTGATGGGAATGTACATTTTTGCAGGCATATTAGAATTATCATATTACCCAGCTATTTTATTTCTCTTTATATACCTTAATGAAATGAAGTCTATATGTCAAAAAATATCCACACTGCAATTTTCATTGCAACGTTATTTGCAATAACCAAGATGTTAAGTCAACTTACATGTTTGCGAACAGATAAATGGACAAAACAAATGTGTTTTATGTTATAGTACAATAGAATACTGTTCAGCTTTTTAGAAAGAAGGAAATTTGGACAACTGCAACAACATGAATGACATTATGTAAAAGAAAACAAGCCAGACACAGAAAATATACCATATGATCCCATTTATATTTGAAATTTGAAACAGCTAAGCTCATAGAAGTAGAGTAGAATTACTTGAGCCTTGGGTAAGTAGGAAAATGTTGTCCAGAGGATATACAAAAAGGCTGGCTCCACAGAAAGAAAAAGTTCAGGAGATCTATTACACAATATGATGGTCACGACTAACAGCAATTCATTGTAAACTTAAAAGTGATAGATTAGATTTTAAATGTTTTCACCACAGAGAAATGATAAATATGTAAGACATTAAATATTTTAACTTGATTTGTCATTCTGTAAATGTGCACATAGATCAAAACATCTTGTTTTACACAAAAATATATACAATTTTATTTCAGTTAAAATTAAATAAAGCTCATGAAAAAGATTATATATATATATATATATATATATATGAATGTGAGGTTTATTAGTCAACCTTGAAAAGAAGGAAATCCTTAATATGCAGTATGAGTGAACCTGCAGGTACCTGGCAAATAAAGAAAGACAAAACCACAGAAAGACAAGCACTACATGTATCATCTATGTTGCCAATCCAGAGAAAAGATAAATTCAGTAACACAATAAAATGGTGATTACCAGAGACTGGGTTTTAGAGGGAACATGGAAATCGCTAGTAAAAATGTGAAAACGTCGAGTTATAAGATGAACAGATTCTGTATATCTAATGCATAGTATGGAGACTCTAAGTAACAAGATATGGTATACCTGAGTTTCTCTAAAAGAGTAGATAGCTTGTGTTCTCACCACAAATGTAATTAATTATGTGAGGAGACAGTTATCTTTTCAGTATGTCTATGCATCCAAAAGCATCATATTGTTTATCTAATTATATGCGATTTTATGTCAATCGTACATCAACAAAATCAAAACTGTAAAGCATTTACTCCTGCTTTAGGTCTTAATGATTGTTTTCTACTATCTTTTGTGCCAAACTTACATACATTTTATTGTCTATAGCATGTAAGTTTTCAAAGCTACTGAGTGTAGTATTGCTATGCTTTTTAAAATTTCACATTTTAGGTACTGTCTTCTGTTTTCTGCTACTATAACGGATATCACAAATTTGGTAATTTATATTGAGCATAATTTTATTGGCTCTCACTTCTGAGAGAGTGAAGAACCGACATTTGATGAAGAACTTCCATGTACATCTTCCCACAGAAGATGGACAAAAAGCAGTTGAGAAAGGACACGTGCGAGATTTGTCTTTTATAAAGAACTCACTCCCAGGATAATATGTATCAGTACAGGCACCTCATAACACTGTCATCTCCTACAGATTCCACCACTTAATACTGTTAAAATGGCAGCTAAATCTCAACATGAATTTAGAAGGAGGTAACAAATCACCACAGTCATGTTCCCCTTTTAAATTACATGAAAGTACATATCTGCAGTTTCTTTTTTAGTTTCTTTAGCTGCCTTTTCTAGGGTCCAAAATGGTGAATGAAGACACCTAGCACTCACCTCCTTCTCCACAAAGAATCAAGCCTCAAGTGGATAGCTAAGTTTAGAGGTGAGATTTGGGAGAAGGCTGAGACTCATTAAGAAAGAGATGGTAGCCTGTAAGAGTGAAAAATCTGGGACAGTAGCATAATAAGAGAAGCAAACACCCCAACATCTGCCACACAGCTGGGCTGGGTGAAAGTCTCAGCAATCTCTGCCAGAGCAGTGCAAATGCTGGCAATGCCAGCTACAGAAGAGTTTCACAACTCCTTACAGCCATGCAGAATATGTAGAGAGGTTACCTGAAATCTGCACAGTAACCTTATCTGGAGAAATTATCTGACATCATCTCCCAAATGAACATCCATGGTGCTATAGCTAGAATTGAGATATTGTCTGAATTTGGACAGCTTTAAAGATAAAAACTCTTGCATGTTTTTAACAGCCCTTTTTGAACATAGTAGTTACGTTCCTTGTGTTGAGTTGGTACATGAACATTACACATCTCAATTCCGTTTCCCGCTGCTCCCAGCCCTTCCTCCATCTCTAACAGATTGGTTTTCAAATATCTGTTTGTGTTGTTAGTGATTTTCACTTCTTCTATTTTTTTTCCACATCCTTACTTAACATTTTCTTTCTGATCTACAACACCACAAGAAATGTTTTTAAATCTCACTTTGAGATTTGTTATTTTAGGGTATTTTTGCTAATATTTCTCCTAAATTTCACTTCACAAATCTCAATGTGACTTTGCTATATATAAGGTCATGATTATATATACTCATGATATATTGTCTTATCATTAGTATATGTCAACCTTTCCTTTATTTTTTTTCATTTTGCATTCTAGTATTCTAGTATTAGTCATGTTATATTAACTTAAATTCTATTTGATTAGTTTTAATAAACTTCTTTTCAGTCTTTGTATTATTATATTTTAGGTTTGTCCCTGGCAAGAAGCAAACAGATCAATATTTTGAATTAGATTTTCTGCCTATTGATGAGGGAATTTAATATACTTAAACTTATTGTAATTCTTAAATGTTTTGAGCTTTATTCTGTGACTTCTGCTTAAGAAATTTCCCTTGACTCTGCTGCATTTCTATACTGCATTGAGCTTACTGTGTTTTATTTATTTAAATCTATTATCTATTGTTTAAATCTATAATCTATTATCTCTAATCTTCAGTAAATATTTGTATATATGCACTTTATGACTCAGAAAATATCCTTTGTGAACATTTACAGGTTCCCTTGGAGCTATTTAAGACCAATAGTTTTTGGACAATGGGAAGTGGTTCATTTCCTTTCAAAATGAAGCAATTAGAGACCAGTCTACTTCTCTCTCCGTGCAGCAATCACCTTGCATGACATATACTCCACATTCAAAATGAAAGATTGTTGCCTGATCCCCACTGGACTTTACATAAGTCAGAAATAAATTTTCATTATTAAGTCACTAATTTTTCTGGGATTGTTTGTAGCAACACCTAACATAATTGATTTTCACTAAAACTGATAGCTTTTTATATTTTACCAGCAACTTATAAATGTAATCATTCCCCTTTCTTTATCATTCTCTGCTAAATGCATCTTGGATTTTTCATTAAAAGCTCCCTTGTATAGTCTATGTTTTTATTATATGCTATCAATATTTTATTTCTAACATTTTATAATCCCTCCTTTTGGTGACTTTATTTAATATGTAATAGTTACTTAAATTCTTCTATAAGTTTTATAATCTTCCTTACTCACCATTACTTCCTTTATATCACTAGATCTGATGGGTTTATTTTCTTTCTTGCTAACTAAATCTTTTAACAGTTCTTTCAGCAATATTTAATGAATTTTAAATGCTTAGTCCTATGTATCGTAAAGTATTTTTAAGAAATTAAATGAAAATGCATGCAAACTGTTCAAACCAATTTTGGAATTGGATATTGTTTTTTTTTTTCATTTTTCTGTGTTGCAAATTGCTTGAGTTGTAGCAGTTTCTGTGTAAGATAAATTTTGTGTTTACTTGGCCAGAGTCTGACAGAATCCCCTGAACTGAGTTTTTCCATTGATTTTCAGCTCAGATTGCTTCTTTACTTTGGTACTGCAGGTACCTGGCTCAGCACATTCATAGTATTATCTATGGATTGTGATTTGCAAATGCAGCATCTGTTCCACTCATTTGTTAGAACAGTCTGATGTTTTCGTAATCAGTCATCAAGCTAGTGTGTGGAGTTTTCCAGGGCTCTTACGTTTAGGCAAGGGTTATGGTCCCAGGTCCCTTCTGAGTAGGGAGCCTAAAGCCTTTACCCCACTGGGATAGCAGCCCTAAACGTGTTTATCTTGCTCATTCAGATTTGTAGAGCCTGGAGATTAAAATTAGCTTCTAGAATTAATAGTTTATATTGTTGATTCTCTCCCAGGTTTTATTGTGCCCTGAAATGGAGAACATCCCTAATTATCTTTTTGACAATGAAAAAAATGACCATTATTGCATAGCTTTTATGTAGATTTTTCATGAAGAACCAGTTAAATTAACAGTATAATGTTTCCAAATAAAATTCAATTCAAGGACAAAGCATCATCTGTAGGTCAAAACTGAGGACTTGCTCTTGAAAACTTCATACCCTAGACTGAGATCCTACAGCAGAGACGTGGTTTCCCTATTTTTGCTAGATCAATTTAATATGTTACATTTTTCATTTATTCCAAGTTATCAAAGAGACAGCAACAAACCTGTCAATGAGTCAAGCAAGAAACTTCAAGAAGTTTCACTTTTTGTCTGGGAAAGAAACTGGCTGTGCCCTGTTTATCAGTTTTATTTTTATTACCTGCAATATATCCCTGAAGACCTAAAAAGAGTACAGATTAGACCATCAAAGCTAGTTCTGAACCAACAGGATGACTCTGTTTTCTTTCTTCTACTGAGTTTATGCAATGAAGGAAAACTAGATTCCAGTCTCTATGAATGCCCTGGCTTAAGAAATGATTATTTGACTTAAGGGTCTTGTTTCTGCATCTATCTTTACCCTCTATCTTTAGTTTCTCTACACTAACAATAAAATGTTCTCTAGTATAAGATTCTATCCACCTATACTTTTCTATTGACTTAAGCAAAAATGGTTACTTTAAAAAGGTATTAAATGAAGAGATGTGATTTATTAAAAGGCACTCATCACACATATAACTATGTCAATATTTCTACACAAAGTGCGAAGAAACTGGGTATGATAATGATAGTTCATGTCTTTCTAGTTCCAAAGCTTTGATGAATTTAATTCTATATTTATTCATAAATGGTCTGTTCTGTACAGTCTTTCTTTGATTCCACTATCAAGGACTGCAATAATACTAGCAACTGATTCAGACTGAGAATTTACTGCTACTAAAAGCTGAAAATATATTAATGAATTTTCTCTCCTGTACATTAACTATGTGCATTTCATCTGATCTTATGTTCCCTTAAGCTCTTTTGTACATTATGGTATTGCTGCTTACATTCCTATTTTCTTTTCCAGACAGAAATACTAACACATAATCCAGAAAATAACCTCATGGAAGAGGTTGTCCAAATCACTGTCAGAATTCCATATTACTCTGAAAGTTCAAATACTTTGCTACTTCCTCTGCTGGAGGCAGTCTGAAATAGGTAGACAAAGATTTTATTTTGCAATGAGCAATGTGTCACAGTGAGAAGTGAACAGCCATTTTGTTTTAGGCAAAAGGAAGTTAGTTCTGAAATGCTGAAAGATTCACTTAACAGACTCTCAATTTCCAGCAAACAGCGTGTTGTGGGTCTACATAAAACACTTAGAATTCAATGTTTCATCTTCAAACAGATGTGCTGCATCTAAAGCCTACTGCTCTTCTGTAGTGTGGAATATTGGTGAAGGAAAAATAACTCTTCTAAGGCAGGAGGAAAGAAAGAGTGAAAAGTAGGCTTTCATAGGCAAAATATTTCTAAAACACAATGAATTTCAGAAGACGAAACAACTATGATTTTTATTTGGGACAAGTTCCTGTGGCATTTGCCCAGCTATCTCAAGGTACATGTGTGATTTAATTATCAGATTCTAGGATGCATGGATTTCAGTGGGGGCCACATGGCAATAACTGTAGTTATCAGCAAGAGCATGACTTAATCATAAAACTGGGTGTTGATACATATCCCATTCAAACTCCATGCAGACACAAATTTTTTTCTAGAAATGTTTTCATTAACTCCTAGTACAGTCCATAATTTCCTACACTTACCATTATAACAATTTTTACATATATATGTATATATATATATATGATTTTTAGTTTATTTGAATAAAATTGTAAAAGTCAACCTAAAGAAAGTCATTCTTATATTTCTCTCATTTCTCCATTCACATATTCTCAAAACATTTACTTCTTTGTTCAGTGTTCTGGACTATATTGTAATATTTTAAAATATCATGATTATGAAGATATTTATGGGCAGGCACTGATTTATAAATTCATCATTCTTTCGATAAAACAAAACATTACGATTTATTTACAACACTGCCAACAAATTATACACAAATACTTTCTTTGACATATTCTTGAAATCTACTGTAATTATAATTTTGTTTATAACATTAAGCAGTATTTTTAATATTTTGACATGCCATTTTCATCTATGATTGAATGCTGTAGAGTATTTCAATTACCTTTCACATCTTGTACTGTCTTTTCTAATAACCACTTTTTAAAAAATTAGCTTCATAGGTACCTCCTGTGAAGTGTATAAATCCCCATCAGAATGTATGCAAACATATCCAATAGTCTGTAAGCTTCATTGTATCCCCAGAGATATTTCTCTTTTGTCTTGTCCTTGATCTACTTTGTACCAGTGGCTTTCTCAGATTGAGGTACAATTTATTGCTGAAATCACCTCTTACTTTATCATTTTCTGGTATTGGAACAATCATTCTGTTTCCTTCCTCCCTCTCCTTCTTTTTCTTCTAATATAGTAACTATATTCCCCAGGCAATTTAGAAAAACAATGCAATAGCAATTATTTGAGAAATTGCAAAACTGATTTTTCTCTTTAACTTTATATTTGAATGATAATTATGAAAGGAATATATTTCTAGTGGGAAAACACAAAAACATTATACCATTGTTTACTAGCATCCAATAATTGTTTATTGCAAAGAAATTTGATGCTATTCTATGCATGTTTTTTCTCTCTGCAAGCTTTTAGAACCATCTTTTTGGGTCTAGTATTTTGATATTTAATGTTGATGTATGTATCTAATTTTGGTGCCTTAGACAGTGATGATATTTTTGGGTTATTTCTGTCTAGAAAGTAAAGTCTTCAAATTTGACCTTTTTATATCCATTTCTTTGCGAAATATGCCCTTTATTTCCTTTGCCATTACTTGTTCTTTATTGTCTTATCACTCAGATGGTGATCCTCAAGTGACAATCTTCTAGGATTCCTGTGGTTGTTCTTTCATTTTTCAACTTACGTATTTGTGTGTTGTAATTAGAAAGAGCTTTTCTCACTTTCATTCTTCAATTTTTCTCTCTTATTGTATTTCATGGTATCTTGCCTTTAATTTGAAAAGAGAAATTTTAAATCTTATATTTGTTTTTGTTCCATATATATATATATATATATATATATATATATATATATATATAGAGAGAGAGAGAGAGAGAGAGAGAGAGACAAAAAGAGACAGAGTCAGAGATGGAGATGAAACAGGCAAAATAGAATTTTTTATAGTTTTTCTTTGTACTGTTTTGGTTTTCTGAATTGCCCTTTTCTTCTGAATGTTTTATTTCTCTCTGTGTCTCATTTTCTGTCATTCTTTTTAATAAATAATCTCAAATGAAAGGCTGCAGGAAGCAGGATAAACTCTCTGCACGCATCATTGATGTCTGCTACCTTGTTAATTAGTGAACTTTCTCATAGTGAGGTGGCTGAGTTATTACAAGTTCTCTTTCAAGTTGATTAATTTTTAGAGGTTAAAGGACAAAAAGAATTATTTGAGGGCCACATTCCTCTTACCACTGTGCAAATCCCCTTGAAGTGTGCCTAGGGTCCAGAAGTTACTTTTTACTCAAACTTTCCAGGGAATAAATCTCTAGTTTTCTCTCAGGTGTATTGTGATCTGATTTCCTATAGTATAAGCTTTCAAATAACAGTTTTCAGATTTGCAGATACTGCCTTTACTCATATATAGCTCATGTTTCAATTGTCTAAGCCTCTTTACAGTTCCATGATACGTATAGACTTGTTCACGTGCTTTCTTTACTATCAGCATAATTTTACATTTCCTTTAACTTCTGTCTTTTTGCTTTAGGGTCTGATTTGCAAATTCTAAATATTGGTTTCATATTATGTCTTTTCGTATTATCTCTGTCCTTGAATATTTTTTCTTTTTGAATAGAGTTGAGATAAGACCATATCTAAATAAGATGCGTGTTTTGCCATTGATAGATGAGTTTTGATGCCTATAGTAATGTTTCATAAGTAAATCAGTGAGTTTATATTTATTGGTTACTGAGTATTTAGGATTTTGGGACCTAGTCTCAAAGAACTTAAAGTCTATGTAGAGCAAGACAGTTTATGCTTCAAAACTAATTATGGAAGAGCACAGTACATCCTTGAGCTAATTATAATAAAGGAAAAAGGAAACTCAATATGGGCTAAAAATTTAGAGAAGCTGGAAGAAAATGATTCTCTTATTTTAGGTGGGGGGATTTTTGTTGTTGTTGTTGTTGTTATTTTGTTTGTTTGTTTGTTTGTTTGTTTGTACCAGGGTTTGAACTCATAATCTCATACTTGCCACAGGCAGGTGCTTACTCTGCTGAGCTAAATCCCTGGCCTTTCCCTGATCCTTAGGAAATGTAAGATGTTTGATCTTTACTAGATTGAAGAATGAATACTTAAATAATTACAGCTTAGATTCATTGAATACTACTTGTAGCCCAGAAATACTCTAAAACTTCGTAGACTTTCATCTAATTGGATAAATAATTGAACCACTTACCATCATTATCTCCACTTTTCTAGATGAGGAAACTTTGGCTTGGAAAAGTATCTGACTTGTCCAATATTAAGCAGTTAAGCAGATGAACCACATGCAGCTTAAAATCAGCATGTATTTGAATTCTATGTCAGCATTTTCCGGAACTGTTTTAGAGTCAAACATAATTTCAGTTGTGTCATACAACAAGAAAACGTAGAATGGTCTACAATACACCCTAATATCACAAATGTTTAAACTTCTTTTGTGAAAATTTAATCTGCAAAGATTAGGGAGCAAGCCCACAGCATTAAGCAGAAAATAAACAAGCAGTGAGTTGACATGAGCTGTTTAAACTGAGACCTCTTTGTGAATGTAGTCATCAAATCACGAAATGAAAATGCTATGTAAAGTCACTGATACCCCAGTAGCAATAAAGTTTTTCAATAAAAACCCAGTAAATGCAACCAACAGAACAAGAGGATCAATAGATCTAAATATGTGGGTAGACTTTCTTTCCAATAGAATCTAACTATAAACGCTTTCCATGGTACAAATATACAACTTGCTACAGAGTGCTCCTTTTGAAATACAGCAACTAAATATAGTAGAAGCTTGATGCAACAGATCTCGTCTACATGTAATGATCACTGCTGACAATAATTAATATTTAGTAATGATTTTTATATAAATAAGCATTTTATTATGACTATGGACACAGTAACTTCTGGACACATTTATTGTTCTGCACATCCATTTATTGAATTTTTAACTGAAAATTTTGGTCGAATAACAACCTTTCTGTATTAAGAGGGGAACTTTATTGCAATGGAAAGAAGAGCTGTGTCTGGGCTCTGTCACCAGTCCTATTTGTGGGGAGTTCACTTTTCTATGGGCCTGTTTCCTGTTCACCACTGAAGAAAGTGGCCAGATTCGATCTGTCAGGTCTTTTCTGAGCTAATGTACCATGAGTTCATGATGCAGTTTAATATATTCAGAATCAATTGTAATTTGTGGGGTTGTGGATGTAGCTCAGGGACTGAACACACATTTAACAACTGTGAGCCCCTGAATTTAATTCCCAGAACTGGAAATTTAAAAAAACAAAACAAAACAAAACAAAAAACTGATTTGTGGATCATGAGTCCCCTCTAATATGTGTTCTAGCTGTACATTCTTTGTCTTCCTATCTTTCATTGAGTAATCGTATACTTACTTATCTAAAATTAACTAATTAATTTTAAAAACCATTCCCTTTGAGAATTGGATGAGAAGGAAGGAAACAGTCATCATAAACTTGCTCTTGGACTCTTTAAGAAATTTAAACCATGATGTATATCCTGTGCGTATTTATGCAGATTGCTATTCATTTTTACAGTAATTTTCATTAGAAGGAGTATATATGGAATTATGCATGTCTCATGTCTGATATATGGACACAGATACAGATTAGATATAGATACAGAGGGACTGGTCAAATGACTAGACACATAATTTCATTTCCTGCTACAGAAAATATCTAATTTCATTTCTTTTACAAATTATAGTGACTTTCACATCAAAATAATTGTGCTAATACAAGTCCCATGAGATCTCGCTTATTTCAAATTCTGTACTAGAGAATAGATAGATGATAAGGAGATTGATAGATTGATCAATAGATAGATAGGTTAATTCATAAGGATGGTCAGGCTACTAGAGAGGCTGATCTGTGATGACTTTGTTATCAATCATTAATGATCACTTTTTTGTTCAGTTAAGTTGCACTGATACCAATACACCCTTTGTCAGGAGTTACACATTTTTACTAGCCTTTCGATTTTGTCTTAAAAAAGAATGGGACCATGGATAGGACACTGGAGGTTGATCAATTAGCCTCTCTTTGCTAATCTAGACAAAAAGCGATTGAACAAAGAATTGGTGCGGGGAAGCTTCAGAACCTTTAGGACATCTGGATTTCAAGTCAGTTAGAAATTTTAGACAGAAATTCATTTGGAAGTTAAAGATCTGAAAATCCATTCTCATTAAACTATCAGAACCACAAATTCTTTGGGAAGTCTTTGCATTTCTCAAGATTAAGAAAACCAAAAGTTGAAGACATCTATTTGTAATTCTTCTTCCTAACTGAATTACTTTGCCTATTGACAAGGTCAGGAATTATAGAATGAAGATAAATAAAAGCAGTTTATTCAAGAAGATTTTAATGTATCAACATTGTCCCTTATTCTTTCAGGCCAGAAGGAGATACAATATTTGTCTCTGGTGATGCAACTGAATTGAATGTGCTCAAGTACTTGAAAAGAACTGTCAGCATCTCTGTGAAACTGATCTAGAATTCCCTATTTCCTTAAATGTGTTTAATTGGGTTGGGGCCTCAGGGCATATTTTTGTCAGCTTCTAGTGTTTCATAGCAAATTCTCAGTTCTGATGTTTTCAATAATCTGTCCTTCTCGTCTATTTGATCCTTTATGTCTCACAGCAGCTGCTTAGAAGTCAAAAGCACACATAACACTGTCAGATGCGAATTACAGCAACATTTCATTAAAGTCTATATTGATTTAAATTGTAATTGAAGGATTTATATTCAGAGTTATGCATGTGTGTGTATGTTTGGGAGTGTATGGGAGAAAATACGTGTTTTATTCTGTTTTGTTAATAAAAACAAAAGTCATGACTAAAGACTTTCAGATTCTTTATCCCTGATTTTTTGCCTTACTTCTCATTTCTTACTACACCTTTCTGTGACTCTTTGTCTGCTTCTCTCTCTGTCCTCATGTTGATGGATAAATAAATAGAGGTTTTATAATATAACTACAAAATATTTACAAATACCATTTCTGATCAATATATACCTTGAATAATTATAAAAATTTAAATATTTGATTATTCAAGCTACATATATATATATATATATATATGATAAATCTGCTTCAGTCTTGTGATCTTTTAGAAAATCACATAAACTGCACTAGAATTAAAGGGTATGTATTTATAAAAATATGAAGATTTAATGACTGGAAAAAGTGAAAATATATATAGAATATGAATTCAAAACTGCAAAAGTAATATATAATCTTCAAGGTTCTATAATAAATTGGAGACAGATGTTACCTATACACATACCTAAGAAAATAATGTGGAAGGGAGAGATCCTATAAACCACATACACATATGCATGCAGGAACTATGCTCCATCTAAAAAGCACATGTATGATGGTGAAGATTGTGAATTTATGTTTTTAGAATTTCTGCAAATGACATAATTTTCTTCTGAAATGCAATGTATAATTAACATATTGTCTTGTTTACTTTTTACTCGTTGCTGAGACAAAACACTTGACACACAAAATTAGGGAAGAAAAGGTTTACTTAGCTTACAGTTTTTGGAGGTTTCAGTCCACAATCAGCTGGCTCCAAGGCAGGGTGGCATGGCACAGGAATAACACTTCAAAGCAGCAGCCAAACAAAGGCAGCCAAAGTAAAAGGAGCAAGAGCAAGCTTCTTCTCCTCCTTTATTTAGTACACAGGATACCATCCCCCCCACCCGGGTGGGTGTAGCTTCACAAACATCCTTGCCTTCCTTTGCACAGGATCAGGATGTTTATAAAGTAAGACCCCTGGCTCCCTCCTGAGTCTCTCAGTTAAACTTTTGACCTTCTCAAATTGATACAATGGCCAGGTAACTGTTTGGGCTCTACACCCCAGGATGTAGAGCTGCTGCCTTACTTAATTAAGCTTCTAGACTTCTCAAGTTGACACAATGTATAAACCATAGCACATATTCATCCAAGATATGAATTTCTGTTTCTTTTATTTAATGGTATCACTGATGATTGTACCTTTGAATAATTTTTTAATGTCATTAAATGATGATTTTCTTTGACTTTTTATTTTTTTAATAGGAATCAAACTCAGGACCTTGCACTTACCAGGCAGGCCTTTGTCTGTCCTGATTTGTTGAGAGAAAAAAAAAATTATGAATGTGAGCTAATCAAAACACAAAGTGGTTATATCTTACAGCACATGAGCATCAGAGGCACAAAAGACAGTCTGTCCCTATAATGAATGGACAAGTGCCATTGCTTCCTCCAAATGTTTGTTCTCTATTTGGCGCTCAATTGTACTCATCTGTTAAGACTATTCTCTGTTAATAAGTTCCTATACTTGTGTGTATGAAAAATACATGCAAACTTCACAATTTGCTAGAATTTTAATAAAATATAAAACTCTAAGATAGCGCTTTTTTTTTTAAGAAGGAATCTTTGAAGCATGTGTGATATAACAATCTCTGGTTAGAAAGGCCTTTCCTTTCTTTTACATACTTGCTGTATCTGGACTAATTTATAATGCAGAGAATTCATCCATATATCTTACTCAGGTAAAGACCTATGTCTGGAGCTCTGAAAAGGCATTCCTTTTAAATTTCTTACTTTAGAACCGTCCTTACGTTACAAGATAGCAAGTACATGGCCCAGACTATGGAGGGGAGCTTGCTATTATAATAGTTCCCTTAAGTATTCCTTTGTTCTATTTATTTTCTTTCCAGGAATTAAATACACCAAGCAATGGACCACGTACTGTTAAAGTAGCCACAGAATTCTCTTTGTTTGTGTGGAATTCCCTGCAAGCAGCAGAGGGTAAAAAGTGGAAAGATGATATCAGAAACTAGCTTGGTCTTAACATTGCTATGACCATTTGTAATCTTAATTGGAACATAAATTAATTTTATACATTACTGTGATTAGTTTATTTAGCAAACAAACTAAGTAAGTTTATATACCTAGTTTCATGGAAGGAAATGAATATATTTCTCCTTATCAATGAGAAATCAGTAAGTAAAAAAAATCTTGTGTTTATTCTGTGCCCTATTGACATGGACTTTTATGTAACAAAATAATATTTTTGGACTACTTATTAAAAGATAAAAACAGACAAGACAATTCAATATATAGTCCCATTTTTACTTCTATTAGTTATCACTTAAATTCAATGCATTAAAATTTATCCACTACCTGTTTATGTTCCCAATTCAGTTAGTATTGTGTGGTGGATACATAAGAGTCTTAGTTTGGGGTCAGGGATGTAGATCACTGGTAGATCATTTGCTTAGCATGAACAAGATCCAGTATAACAAACAAAAGTTTTAATTTCCATTTTGTTACACATATTATTTTCTATTAATTTATATTGTTTAAATTCTTGAAAATTCTAAAATTCTATAAAAAATATCTCAATGCTTTTAAGCACTGCTGATGACAACTATCCGATAGTATAGAAATACATCTGTCCCCTATCTCTGTTTACCATCTTAACACACATTCTATTCTGAATCTCTTGTTACATTTCACTGTATCCTCCACTACTATTACACAGTGACTGTGTAGTAATTGGAGTGGAGAAATAATTAGAATGAATACAAATAGGAAATTACAGAATATTAGACTAAAACTAAGTTAGTTTTTGTGTGTACCATGCCATAGTATGATTCAATTTTGGTTTCTTGAATTGTACCTTCAGAATGGTATTGCCTATCCAATAAAATAAAAATGAAATAAACAACAAAACAGAAATTACTTATATGTCACGGTTTCTGTATTAGTCATGTTTCTTCAGAGAAACAGAAACAGCAGGATGCATGTATCACACAAGCATGTGTGTAAAACAAAAAGTAACAAGACTGGGAATTTGACTCATGTTTATGAAGGTTTGTCGAGCACAAAATTGGGAGGGTGAGATTCAGAAAGATTGTACTTTGAGTCTAACGGCACTCTGCTGGAGAGCCAGGAAAAGTTAGAGTGCTGCAGATAAAGTATGAAGGCAATGGCTGGAAAATTCACTCTTCAAGGAGAATACACTCTTCTTTTTATTCAATAGACCGAAAGAAACCCATTGTGACAGTTAATTGTGGTGTCAAGTGGAATGGTTTAAAAAACACCTCGCAGATTAGGGGAGCAGAGTTGTGGGTGTGTCTGGATGATCGATTTGTAAGTCACACACTGAAGAGGAAAGAACCACGGAGAATGTGTGTGATACCAACCAATAGACTTGTAACTTGAATGGAATAAGTAGGTAAAGAAGAAGGAAGTCCTCCCTCTTGGTTCTGTGGAGATGGTCCGGTTTTACTGGTTCCTTTGGATGTTTATCTCCAGTCCTTCAGCACTCTTTAGCCATCCAAGGTAGATCCTTTGGCTTTCCCATAGGGGCCCATACTGGACTCTGCAGTGAGCTCCAGACTTTTGACTTTAAATTGGATCATCTGACTTTCAAAATATACACAGTACTTTTAAAATAAATCTGTTCCTCTAGTGAACCAAACATGATACACCCACTCACATGATAGAAGGCAGTCTGCTTTACCTGAAGTCCACAATTTAAATATAAATTCTATCCAAAAGACACTTAGCAAAACATCTGGAAAATGACCGATCAAAGACATCATATTCAAATGTCAGACACAATGGCCAAGTTTACATTAAAATTAGCCGTAGTAGTATATTATCAGGAATTGGTGCCATTAATAATCTAATTGTTTTCCTTTAACTTTTTAACTCTTTTTTGCCAAAATTTTGCATCACTAAAGGTAAATATCAATCCTGAGCCATATATCAACAATACAATAAAGTTACAAATAAAATAATATAAATAAAATGCTTTCTGTAACCAACTAAATTCTAAAACAAAGCTTTCCCCTTTCGATGAATAATTAGGAAATGTGGAAAATTTTACAAAATTCCTAAAGGCATACTAGCACCAAGTTTAGGATTTGTTCTTAATTAATTCAAATTGATTTTCATTAGATTTAAAAAAGAATTTATCAGAGTATTTCAGTAAATGGTAAAGGAAGTAGGGTGATTCCTCTTTGCAGGAAACAATGTTTAAATGCAAGAACAATCATTTAGAAAGAGTGAATATCAACCAGCATCAGAAAAATATTAACAAAGCATTTGTTCTTCAAACTAGGAACATATCCTCTAGCTCAGATGAAAGTTTGTATCCAATATGTGGTATATAAATATTTCCGCAACATTGACTTGCCTTCTCTTGATTTTTAATTTTCACAGGGTAAGAAGTTGTAAGTGTAATTTCTAAAATTATCAGTTTTTCTAAATTTATAAATCATGTTTTTGTTGTTACATATTAAAACTCATTGTGAAGTCCAAAATTATGATCTTTTCTATTTGTTTCTAGAAACTGCATGATTCTGTGTTTTTACAATTAGTTCTATAATTTACTTAGTTATTTATGTATGAAATAAGTATCAAAGGCCTTATTCATGCATAGAAGAACAATTGCTCCAACATCATTTGTTGAGAAGACTTACTTTCAGAAGAATCTTACCTGCAGCTTCAACAAAAATTAACTGAATATATATACATGTATATATATTACAACAGAATATATGTGAATATATAAGAATATATATATATGAATATATAGGAAGATATATTTACTACTGGGCTATCTTCTGACCCAATGATGAGTGTAACTCTTCTTGATTATGATACTATTTTGATTTAGTGCAGATTTATAGTAAGTCCTGAGACAAGTTGCTATATTTTCTTCAAATTCATTTAATCTTTTATTTTATCTTTTATGAGTAAATAATAACTTTCTCATGTTTTATAGATTATCTCTACTGACAAATTCTCATATTTGAGAAAATTTCAATTTTTCTCGTTTTCTATAGACATTTTTGTTGGGTTCATAATTCTGATTTGACAGTTCATTCATTCATTCATTCATTTGTCATGCTGGATATTCAACACAGGGCCTGATACATGTTAGGAAATCTCTCTACAACTGAGTTACATCTCCCGCCCCTATGTATAATTTTAAGCAGCACTCTAAATGTACTAATCCTTGTCTTCTTGATTATATGGTTCTTAATAAAACCTCTGATTCCTTAGTTCCTTTGCAAGGAATGTCTTTCTCTTTGTCTTTTATTTTCAGAAATGTAAATATGACTTGAATTCTAATGTAGCTTTTCTGTATTGTGTCATTTTATTGTACATCCTGCTTGATGTTCAATAAGCTACTTATCTCTCTAGTTTAGTGTCTATAGTTAGTTTTAGAAATTTCTTAGCTGCCACTTCTTAAAACATTTCTTTTCCCACATTATTTTTCTTTTCTGGGATTACAGTTATGTATCTCTTAAGGTCACTCAATATTATTCTGCAAGTTTAGATGTTCTGCTTTACTTTTCTTTTTCTTTCTTTCTGCCAGTCTGGGTATTTCCTACTGACCTATTTTGGAATTCACTAATTCTTTTCTTGGTGGTATTGAGTCTACTTATGAGTCCATCAAAGGCATGCATCATCTCTTTTACTGCTGATTTTTCCCCCCTTGGATTTCCTTTTAGTTCTTTCCTGTTCCAATTTCTGTGCTGAAATGATCTGATTTTATGTGCTTTACACATTTTCCATTAGAGCTATTAATGTATTAAGATTAATTATTCTACATTTTCTTTATGCTGGCTCTACCATCTGTGACATGTCAGAATCTGACTTTGATAGTACTTTAGTTTCTTCAGGCTGGGTTTTTTTCTTGCTTTTTTGTAATATCTTGGGATTTCTTATTTGAAAGGTAGATAGGTTGTATAGGGAAAGAGATAGTCAAGTAAAATATGTATTTCTTTTACGCATAAAGACTACTTAGACATGAATGTGTCTTTCTTCCTTTACAAAAGAAACCATGTCCATCTCTAATATTATGTTATGTCAATGAAGAATTACCATAGCAACAAATCAGAGATTTTGGGATTGTATTTTTATGAAGTTGTGAGTCAGAAACTGAAGTTTTTGATGCTAGGGTTCCTACTGAATCCCTGCACTGATGGCTTGGGTTTACACGGTGGACTAATTTGCCAGAAGATTTTCCCTTAGTTTTTGCTCTTCTTAGATAATCAGTCTTGTGTGTACTCTGGATTATATTTCATGGTTGTTCCAACTTTGAGCTTTCTGACTTGGAAGTGAGCAGCAGTTGAAGAGCAGCGTTCTCTGAAGTACTAATTCAGTCCCCTGTCTTCACAAGGTTTCATTTCCCTCCATTTCAGGGCTTAGTCATTAGGAATACCCTATCTCTCCTCTAACTGCAGGGGTAGTACCATCATACCTCTGTCTTATCCCCTTGTCCTAATTGCAGGGCAAAACAATAACTACTTTTGCTCTTCTCTTTGCAGATTAAGTCTTTCTCTTCTGTAAAACAGACGGTATATATAAAATGGGCTGAGTTGTGGAATTACTACTGTTTGTTGCCCCAAGTCAGTACCACAAGAATTTTTCCTTAGGATTCTATGCAATCCCTCCTATCAGTAGCTTCAGGGGATCCTATGAAAAATGCTCACAACAGACCATGAACTTTCAAGCATCTGTATCCTCCAGGCTTTCACACTAAGACTTCCTTATATTTGCACTTTAATAATTCACCCTAACATATTAGCTGTGTCTTCTTACTGGTGTAAGTGGCATTCAGTGGTGCCTCTCCCAGATAATTAAAATTTTAGGTCCCATTTTTCCCCACAGGCAACAGATTTTCTCACTCTAGACAGTATGTATGGAGACTTGTCTCCAAAATAACAAAGAGCCAGTAAGAATTACTGCCAACTTTCCTTTTTCTGCATTCTGGCAAATGGTTTTTTTTTTTTTTTTTTTTTTTTTTATCACAACATAAAAAAAGTTAACATTCTTGCTAACATTTTAACTTCCTAACTAAGACCTTTCATTCTAGGAAAGGAAACATTGATTAATATAGAAGAATTCTGTCCCACAAATTTGTGGAAACACTTAAGGATAATCATGGTTGATGTAAAATGATTTGAAAAATTTTAGTGCTTGTATGTGTAATCAGAAATTTCTTTTGAAATTTAAAATTTACTCCAGAATATTATTGATGCAGTTATTATATTAATACCATCATCATCAATAACAGAATCATTTTAAATTCAATTTATCTGATCACTCTCTTCCTGGAATAAGTTGCTACACTCAGGACATGGGGGTTGGGATTTATCTATCTGTTAAACATTAACTTCTATTACAACATTCCTGTTTAAGTCAGGCTAATGTGAACATTACATGCAGACCTTTCTGTTTTTGACCTTGTAGATGCATACATATACTCATACCACTTACTAACTGTTATGATGGATACATTGTGTTGATTTGAGCAGCTTAGAATTTTACTAAGAGACTCAGCAGGGAGCCAGGGTTCTTATTTTGTAAACATATTGGTCCTGTGCAAGAGAAGGACAATGAGATTTTGTGAGTGCTACAAGGGCCCCAGAGGGAAGGGGGTGTGTACAATATAAAGGAAGAAAAGAAGCTTGATCTGCCCCCTTTTGCTCTGACTGATTTTTCTGGATGTTGTCTTGAAGTGTTGCCCCAGTGCCATGCCACCCTGCCTTGGAGCAAGCTAATTGTGAACTGAAACCTCTACAAGCAGTGAGCTAAATAAACCTTTCCTTCCTTCATTTTGAACGTTGGATATTTTGTCACAGCAACAAGATAAAAGTAACCAAGACACTAACATTTTTAATTAATACATAGACCCATCAAATGTATATACCAGGCAACCTGATATAATAGATGAAGTTAGATTTTAAAACTGCAAACAGTTCTAACACAAAGTAATTACTCCCCTGTCTATTGGCATCAAGAAAGTAGTCCAGATCTTGAAGCCTTCCAGATCATTTCTTTTCTCCACACTGTGCATTCCTTCAGAGGTGAAAGAATAATACCTGCAAATAAAATACTATTTCTACCATGTGCTTCTTAAGTATAATATGGCCTTCCTTTTTGCTTACTTTACCCTTTCAAGCCTGCTTTGTTTTCCCAACCAAATACATGATCAGATTATTTACTCATTTAACCCCAGTTTCTTCTTAAAGTAATCCCAGTGTCAAATTTAAATATGTATATTATAAAATATGAGTATGTAAGTACATAAAAATTTTAATTTTCCTCATTTTCTGTCATAGATGAGTTGTATCTACAACAATCAAACATATTTCCATCAGTTTAAAAAGCTAAAATCTTAAAAAAGGACATAAAGAAATCAATAATTATGCTTCTTCTATAGAAAATTATAGAAATAAGAGAGCAGCGCAAACTGAAAGCAATCGGAAGAAATGATAAAAATTCAAAAAGAGGACAACTGAATTGCAAATAAGAAATCAATAAAGAAAATCCACAAAACCAAAAGTAGGATTTTGACAAATACAGTTGCACTCAATGAGCCACTAGCCATCCTAGCCAAACGAAAAGAGATAAGACACAAAATTTTAGCATAAACAAGAAAGAGAAATCATCATTTATGTGCCTATGAAAAAGATAATAAATATTACAAATAACAGGGTATTGAAAAATTCAATAACTTATATTAATAGGACCAAATCATTGAAAGACACAGACTACTAAAATTCTCTCACAGGAGAAGCAAGTACATAATTTTAATACATCTGCATCTATTAAAAGAAATGAGCCAGTAATTAATACATTTCCAAAAGAAAAAGAACAAAGCACATAAAGTTTCATTAAAGCATTCTACCAAACTTTTAAGAAATGTAGGATAACAATTATTTAAAACCTTTTCAAAAAAGAAAAGTAAACTCACTTTATAAAACAACCATCACTCATATCAGATGAAAATCTAAGATATTTTTCTGTAAGCAATACATAGACTGAACCACATAAATATTGAAAATCTCTAATTTTATTGATATTTATCTCAAAATATTTAAAAACCTATACTGAAATTTCTTTGATTCATCATTATTTAGGAGTTTGTTGTGTAATATAGAGATATTTGGGGATTTTCAGCTACAATGCTGTTATTGGTTTTCAGTTTAATTCTTTCGTAGTCTAAGAACATACTTTGTATGTTTTGTATTTTGTAAATGTGTGTATTTGTGTTTTATGTTCCATAATATGTTCTATCTGCTTAACTGTTCCATTTAAGTATTAGAAGAATGGGTAAAGCTACCACTGGACTAATACGCCTTAAATAACAATCAAGAAAAAAAAGGATTTAAGAATTTAAACTAGAAAATTCTTACCTTCTCATATACATATTTTATTCATACCTTTTTTAAAAGAAAAAGAAACTTATTTTTAATTAGACTATCTAATAGATTAAATCATCATTAGATTTTTAAAGTTGATTCTATTTTATCAACTTTAGTACTTCCAATATATCAAATTTCATACCTCAATTAATTAGAAAATAGATTATTATTTTATTGTATTTTTCTCCCTAACTATAAATATTTACTTAACTAGTTGGTTTACAATAATATAAATTTTAAAACTACTAAAAGCATTTTTATCAAAGTGATCATAATATAAAAATGGTACTTTTATTACTTGAGTTGATAGAGTTAGTATTTCCTGCACATTAAGATTCAATTCATAAAATACTTTTTGCTTATTAAACTGTTTTTGATAATGTACAAAAATACAGCTAAAAACAGTTTTGGATCTCCCGTTCAAATTCAATGGTGGACTAAACACTCTCAAAAGTTCTACTATGAACGACATCTAGATCCTGGATAAGTCCTGTATGAACATCCTTTTTCCACTCTCCAGCACAACACAGAGACAGAAAAACAATTTCAATCTATAAGAAGATCAACAGATAGTGACTACTAAGTGATAAGATAAATAAAAAGTGAGCCAAAGATGAAAAATGTGATAATATCAAGAAATGAACTCTATGCTTTATATACAGCCAGGTAGTTTAATTCAACCTGGAGCTTCTCTATTAAGCCTACTGTCTTCCAAGAAAGCTAAAAATGTCCTAGATAAATAACATGATTCTTATTTGAAGACAAATTAAAACATAAATTTAAATCTGTCCTAAAAGGAATGTATTCCATATGCATTCATAATTCAGTGCATTAAAATCAAACACATATGAGGTTAAAATCATAAAGCAATAAACCCATGAAGTCTAGTTATACTGAGAGTACATACTTAGATGTAGTATTGTATAGCTACCACTATTATTAAATATATTAAATAGTCACAGAAATAAAAATTAAACTAAGAAAATGGACAAACAAAAAGAAACTAAAGAAAATGACAGATTAATTAAGAGTTTATAAATAATTTTAATAATTAAGATGCACTTAGAGACTGAATCAAAGTTCAAAAGCATATAAGACATAGCTAAATATATCTAAGTAACCTAAACATAATTTCTTACTAAACTGATAAGAACGTGGTAAAGAAACATAGTTTTCAAAAAGCATAAAACAGGTTTACAATGAGAAGGAATAACATAATTGCAATGAAACGATAAAGACCAATGTTTTAAAATGTTGAAAATTCCAAAATTTGACGAAAGTGAAATAATTTATGATATAGATCATAAAACAATACTTTCAATGATTAAACCAAAATGAATATAAAGGCATCATTGCTTCAAACAATAAAATAAATGATCAAGATGTAGATATTTAACAGAACCAAATATCAAAAATAGAGGTATGAGGAGTATGACTGGGGGTATATGTTAGTGATAGAGCCCTTGCCTTCTGTGCATGACGGAGGCCTAGAGTTCAGTACCCATCACTACAGGATAAATATCTGAATGAAATAAAATTATGAAAAAGACCCTATACTCAGTCACATAGAGAACATTTTAAAATTGAACTCTCACTCGTCTATTAGCAAGTCATGGGACATTCCAAGGCACTTTACTGTAACTGTAGAGAAATTAAACACTGCACTTAAGTATAAGCATCAACTGAAATAGTGTACTTAAAAATCTTTAAATATTGTCACGTTTTCACTGTCTGTTAGATTGATTTAATTCTTATTTCTATTTGTGAATTTTTATATATGGTATACATGAGTCCTGTGTCAGACAAATATATTGCAACTGTCTTCTCTCATTCTATGCATTATTTTTACCCTTTGATGTTTTTGACAGACTTTAAAATTTTAATGTAGGCCAGTGTCCACTTTCTTTTATTGTTGGTGCTTTGAATGCTCTGCTTAATAAATATTTGTTCACGCTAATCTTACATGATTTCCCTGATATTTTGCTCTGAAACGTATTTTGCTTTAACAAGTAAATTCAGTTTAACTAGGATGATGTGAGGTAGGAGGTAAAATAAGTTTTTTCCTCATATGGCTTTCCCCTTATTCCCAGTACGCTCCATTGACAAGATCACCCTCTTAGAAGTGAATGGTAGTGTCACCTTGTCATGAATCATGTGACTCATTTGTGTCTGTCTGCTTCCAGACTCATTTTTGCTCTGCTGATCTGTTTGCCTTTCCTTGTAAAACAGAGAAATGTATGAACTATTAAACACTTGTACTGAATTCAACATCAGCAACTTTAAGTCCTACAGATTTCTTCTAGATGGCATTTCTATGCTTGCACCTGTCCCTTTCCATGTCTATTAGAACCAGCTCAACTGAAAAGATAAAACCTGCTTGAATTGTGCATTTAGAATAGATTACACTGAAGCTATGGTTTAACCTGAGCATCATTAGCATCTTTAACATGTTGTCCTCCTATCCATAACTATGAGTTTTCTGTCTCTGTTGCTCTTTCTCTGTCTCTTTGTCTTCTGTCTTTCTGTGTCTCTCTGTCTCTTTCACACAGATGCACACACATGCATCTATTTACTTTTGTCCATTTAGTAAACAATACATTGAAGGATTTTAGAAAATTGTCACATTTCCCAGTGTTTAGGATTTATTTTTATATTGTGTGGGAAAGTCAAAATTAGACATGTTTGTCATTTGGAAACACTATATGGTATTGAGAGCAATTAGGGATACCCTATATGTACAGTTATCTCTTGTCCATTCACCTAGCTCACTTCTAGCCTTTCTATGAGTAGTTAATTTTAAGTGCCAGCTTCGTTGAGTTAAAACAGAGTCGAGTAGCCAGTAAAGCACTATTTCTTGGTATATCCATGAACATATTTCTGGAAGAGCTTGGCATTTGAATAAGTAGACTGATTAAGAAAGATCTAGCCTATGAGCAAGCATCAACCAATTCTTTCAGGACCCATATAAAAGAAGAAGGTGGGGAAAGATGAATTACCTCTCTCATCTCTTGTGGAACTGCAATATCTGTCTCCTGTCCTTGGACACCAGAGCCATTGGGCTCACATAGTCACTCCAACATCTCCCTACTTCCTGGGATATAAGGTTGAGCCTCACACTGGAAGTTTCCATCAGTTTCCTGGCTCTCAGTTCTGGGGGTGGACACCATCATGTTCTAACTCACAGAAGATGTACCACAGGACTTCTCACCCTCTACAGCTATGTAAGCCCATTCCCATTATGAGTTTTCTCTATAAATATATAAATATATAGTTGCCTTGGTTCATTGCTCTAGAAAATCTGTTACATAATACAGATTTCATAAGACTAAAATTTGTTGCTATATAGTTAGTTATTCATTCAGGTTCTGCCTATAAAATTTCAGTCACCATACGGTTGTTTGTATATCCTTACACTACTGCAGGTAGTTATGTCAATCGCTATCATATTTCTACTAAATTGTATGTTTGTGTGCAAAATGGAGCAAGGAAATAGTTTGATTTGTCATGCTATAATTAAATTTTTAAAAAGTAAACATTAGAAGTGACACATAAATACCTGTACTATGAGACACACACAGAATTACAGGGATGCTTCTGTGGTACCAGCAAGAGGAGCTAAGTACATCCATCACAGTCATCAGTGGTATGGAGGAAAAGAATCCAATTCAGGTATAACTAATTTTTAGAAATAACTAATAAGATCTAGCTTCTGGTTAAACATATTGAGGAACTTGGAAATTAGGAGGATGACAGAGCCTAAAATTAATAAATAACAAGAAAGATGAATAAACCAGCCCTAATGACACACGTCTATAATCCCAGCACTCTGGAAGACGGAGTCAGGAGATTAGCAAATTAATTTTCTGAAATTTAAATTCTAGTTCCAAACTAGAAATTGTATAAAAGACCATTATCATTCTGTATTTTGGGATATTCCTTTGACTTTATCTTATAGATCTATCATTTGGTTACCTTTGTTGTTGTTGGTCTATCTCAGGTATTTCTCAGAGCTATTTCTGACTCACTGGTAGACCCTTTCACTACCTTTCTATGCTTTATGCTGCAGAAAATATTTTGTTGTCCTAAATATTAAATATGGTTATCTGTGAAGTTCGATTTGAATCTGCCATTATTTTTTTCTTTTATGTTTCTTTTTTCCCAATTTGACTTTTACTCTTTCTCATTTAACTTCCATCTTTACCTCAGATGTCTGTAGCTTTTAAGCTACATCATTATAATTAAGAAAGAAAAATTTTTAAATGATTAGATTTCCTGGCACATGACTTACTGGTTTCATCATAAAAGGATGAAATAGATACTTTTATTTTTTATAGGTCTACCAAATATCAGTATTTAGATTTTTTTTTTTTTGGTTGGGGGGAGTTCATTTTTATTACTTAGTTCTTCAAACCAGAATTCTCCAACCAAGTGCCTGAACTCACATTTTCAAGACAAAAACATTCTCAGAGTTTGTCACAAGCAGTTTATTTCTCACAAATTTTCAGGTATAAACTTAAACTTTGTTCCTCTCTAAAGTCATGGATCTCAAACCTCAATGTTTTATACTTGGTAACCTCAAATCCTGAGACTCATTAGGGATAATGAGTATAAATTCTGCTTACTTCTTACCAAACTGTCTCAGCACTGGTTATATACTGGAAGCAACTATTTTCCGAAAAATAATTTATGTCTTCTCTTCCTTTCTACTTTATTTTTCTAAACTTCATCTCTTTTACTTACTGACTTGTGCTATCTCTTCTTGTTATTACTGGCTTTGTGGGTTTTTACCTTTCCTACCAATTTTCTAGCATATAAATGGAATCTAGAAAGAAAAATAATATAAATATATGAGGTATGATCAAATATATGGTGGTCATTTAAATAAAAATAA
Source organism: Dasyprocta punctata (assembly GCA_004363535.1). Taxonomy (NCBI): domain Eukaryota; kingdom Metazoa; phylum Chordata; class Mammalia; order Rodentia; family Dasyproctidae; genus Dasyprocta; species Dasyprocta punctata. The sequence goes on along the minus strand of RJWM01025797.1, from coordinate 2,491 downwards.
TTGTTACAGTAAAAGACACATTGCTGTTTGTCCCCCTCAAAAATATTCCTCCTGGCTTAGAATAGTCTTATCCTACTAGTTTTATCCCTTTTTGAAGCAGTTCTATTGTAGAAGTACTCTTCGATGAATGTCTTATAAGGAGTGATCAATAAATGCAGTGCATACTGCTGCCCAGTGCCAGCCAATGGAAAGTCAAGCTAGTAAAAAATGCTATGGTGTGCCCTCAGCCACCTCATTCACCAGGTTATGTGCCTTGTAGCTTCTGATTCTTTCCTAAAGTCAAAATGAACATGAAAGGCAAACGTTTTTTAATCAATTCAGGATATTGAGGCAGCCACAACAAAACTTCTGAACTGCTTCAGAAAGTGGCAAGAACTATTCAATAAATGTATTGCAAGCAAAGGGGAGCACTTTTAGAGGTATTAACTGCAGTGCATCTTTCACTGTACTAATTTTTTAAAAAATTTAAGCACACACCATATTTTTAGATTATAACCCACACATAGCTAACTCATGTTCAGTCATTCCAAAGATGACATTGAGTTTAGAAAATCACTTATTGTTCCAGTGAAAATTCAGCCTTTCAAAATTGAAAATTAAAGAATCTGCCCTATCTGTTTTAGAGGCCTATTATGACTTTGGTAAGTATATAAATAAGGAAATATTGAGCATTCAAGTTATATTATCTTGAAACTAATCTGGAAGCAAACCGTCCATATTTCAGCAAATATGGCTTAAACTGCATTCTCATTTTGTGAGTAAAAATATAAATTGTGTCAGCATGAGATGTTTACAGGTTCTCAAAGAATATGAGTGGCCTACCTGGTATCAAGGGAAAGCTTTCCAGTGGAGATATATTACCATGGCTATCCCCAGAGTTTAAGCAATAAATTCCCTAAAGCCTTGCACATGGCAAGGGTAAAAATCAAAGGTATCCATGATTTTATTACATGGCTGTCACTATCCAGTTTCTTCATAAATCACGTTTAAATTTTCCAAATAAATAAATAAAATTAGCACTCAATTCTGAGAGAGGCATAGACCTAATATTGTGAATATATACATACACGTGGATAAAATACAATAAGAGAAGAAAAATGACTTCTTTGACCTATTTTTAAATTCTTGAGTTGAGACCATGTAAATGAAACTAGCCAAGACATGTTAAAAAGGGAAGAAACAGAAGATTATTAATTTGCACCTTATACACACATCAAAGTAACACATCAGGGTACCCAAAGATAAATAACAGAAAATAGCATTTAGAATTTAGGCTTATATGATATTTTAGGCTAAAAGTAAAGGGATTTTAGAATTCTAGGCAGGAGAGGCAAGTTATGGGAAAGGAACATGGAAAAATAAGATAAAAAAGGATTTCTGAGCACAATTTGTTATGCAGATTTATGTTGGTCCTTCTTCCTTGATAAGCAGTGTTAAGTGTCCTCCTCTTCCTGACACAAGGGGAAGAGACATCTTTACAAATGGAAATTTCATTATAAATGTAAATTTCCTGTAGAAAAGGAAAACATGCACATATTTTTAAAGCTTTTCTTATGTCTGCTTGTTCTTGGTAGCTTTTTATCTTGAACTAACCATATGCCCAAAGTGCACTTTTGGAGTAACATATTCTGGTTTCCTCAATACATACATTTTGTAATACTTATGTACATTTATGCTGAGAAATCCATTGATTAATTGAAATTATCTATGCATCTACCACCTGCCAATATACCTTGGGGTTGGGGGCAGAAGATAGCATCAATGATTAACTGAATTGACATTAAATATTGATCTGAGGGTGCTAAGGACACTCTAACACAATCTATAATACCTTCAATTTTGAGAGAAACACAGAAGCACGAAAGTCCTTTTTACCCTAGCCATCTCCTCTTCAACAGTTCATAAAACCTAGAAGGAGTTTCTGGCCTTTCCTTTAAGCAGGTGCTGAGACTCTTATTTGAGAAAAGTCTTGTATATACCAAAAGGAAAGGAACACTTATCACTAAAGACACAAACTGTAGAGAAAAACATGAATAAATAAATCTTTCTAAATTTTTCCCAGATAATTATCTTTAAGTTACATTATTATCCAATAATTCTTTTCCAGGAATATTCACCTTTTTTTTTCAACTTAACATAACAAATACACAAGTTTTCACTTTAGGATGAATCTTCATTTTCTCATGAAGACTTTCATACGTTAAGTGGATTGGCATATCCGCTTAATAAACAAAACACATTTCTCTTATAAATTTGTCTCTCCACCTACACTTACAAGGAAAATCTTCCTCCTCTTTTAAAATATGTTAACATACCTTCAATGTTATTTTCTTTTCACTTCAACTAAAGCTCTTGAGCAAAACTACAAGTACTGAATCTACGCTCAGGAATGTGCTCACCATCTTTTTTTCTGATCGTGATCGTGACCTCAAACTAAGTATGCTGAAGAATGTGCCCAACTCTGTACGTGATGATGAATCTTCCCTATGGA
>RJWM01025796.1:0-28866 GCA_004363535.1 Dasyprocta punctata | reverse complement strand
AGCCCCCATCCCCGGAAGGCGGATCAGATCTCCCTTGATGCAAGCTGGCGCCGCGTGGCGCCGGCGCGTTATGATGACATTTTTTAACACACTTGAATTTGCATTTTTTAAAATATAAGATACCCACTTTATGGTCAGTAGTCCTTATCCAATACAAAAAGCTTTTACCTAACTTGTTGACATTTAGTGGGATGTACATCTCGCAAGTTTTTGTTAAAGACAGAGATCTGAATCTGAAACAAAAGTTTGTCACCATAAACAATCTGTTTTACATTTTTGAAGACCTGTACATCTGGAGGTGTGAATACATAAATATACCATGAGGCTAATAGCAATCTTTCATAGCCATATGAAACTTTTGGATGGGGATTTTTAAAACAAAAACCTTACTGTATTATTTCTTTTGACAATGACCAATGTTAACATATTACAATAATATTTTATATAACTTTAGTTGGGGTGTCCCCCTTAAGGCTATGGAGATCATTGGGGCCTCCAATCAATGAACAAGAACTGATTAAAAATGTTACCAGGTGGCCACTTTCTTATTCATCAATCAAAGTCCTGTGCAGTAATCTCTGCTCACCCCAAGGGATTTTGTTTAATAATCATCTTAATATTTTTCCTGACTTAACTCCAATTATAACATTTAACATATTATTTTTGAATAATGAGAGACTCTCAAGTTATGACAAACAACAATTGTTTTGCTTTATTTTGTTGGTACCGGGGGTTGAACTCACCATCTCGCGCCTGCCAGACAGGCGCTTAAGCCACTGAGCCTAACTCCCAGCCCTTATCCAAATTAAACTTTGTTGAGCTCAAAATAAAAGGTACAGCTGTTTACAAAATGGACAAACTTGGACAGACAATCTATACAGATTCGAACAGACATAGAAACAAACAGAGTTGGTGTCCACAAGAACTCTCTAAGTTCTTAGGGGCTATTTATACATTTGCATCATGCCCCTTTGCTGAACTAGCTCGCTTTTTACACCCCATGTCCTCGGGGTTGAAACACCTGTCACCTCGAGCACCCCATGCCCTTAGGGCATTTCTTAGATGCTTCTTGCCACTTGGGCACTCCTGTACGGGCACTTGTGCTTTTGGCTCCACAAATGTGAATGATCTCTAGCTCAGCTGACTCCCAATAGCACCTTAACAGACTAGACAAACAGACAAACAGATACACAGGCAGACTGGCAAACATCTTACACAATCAGAGTGCACTCAAATATATTTTAGCCAAATTAAATTATGTTAATTTTTACAATCATAGAATTTGTAATTATACATAGACTAGTCAGATTTATTGTAGGTCAATTAGCAGAGATCTCTTATAAAAGAATTTGGAAAGGACAAAATCTTATCTATAATTAACATATTTTTATCATAGGACAGTGTATACTCATCTAATTAGACTTCTTGTTTTATTGTTTATTATCATCTTCTGGGCATCTTGGGTCAATTAAAGTTGGTTCTAGCTTCATCCATTTCTATCAGTTGTGTCGTAGTCTCCAAGGCATCACTATCGTAGGACTGAGCATCTGCTTCTTGAGAGGTGGAATCAACTTCTTCTCTGGTTTTGGATCCATGATACAGCCAGACAGCACACATTGGCACCCAGGTAGGCCATTTAGCATTTCCTGGGAAAACATAAGCATATCCTTGACCCCAAATTAGCACTGGACTGGGTACTTTGATTGTCCATTATGAAGATCTTTCCAAAGGACTCTTCTTAGCCTTTATTTGATTGCATTATCTTTCGGCTGCAGTAGTTACATCTTCATTAGAATTTAAAATTTTAAATGGTATATACTGCCAAGTGAAATCTATTATGAGGTGAACTCTCCCTTTTGTTTTTTGAGGTTTAAATTGTGAGTACATTTAATTAGTTTTAGACCTGAAGATTATAAGGAATTTTTGTAGAAAGGTAGAGAGGAAAAAAACCCTGCATTGTGTATCTAGGCACTTTGGGCTCTCTCTTGCTGTCGAGACACACAGGTTGTGCTCCTGCTCTGGCCTATAGGCTCCACTATTGTTGGGGATGCAAGCAATAGTGCAGTGTAAACTTTTGACGCATAAAGTATGTGCATAGGTGATGGGAAAAACTGGGTTGGCTTGGGCACACCAAAGCCGTGTCCCACTTCTCCTGAACCATTTCCTGCCTTGTGGCCCAGGCTGAGTGCTGCAGTGCTGCTAGTGGGGCAGCCACTGAAAGGCTTGGCAGACCCCAGGGGAGTTCTCTGTACCTTACACCACTTATATGTATTTTTAAAGGCAAAATTCTGAAATGGTTTTAGACCCTGATGACTAGAAATCAAATTTTGGGATGTCTCTCTGACCCAGTCAAGGAAGTCTCCTCCACACCCTTGTCTACTATTCTAAATTGATCATAAATTTGTAACTCAGAAGCAAGTTAATTGCATGTGGCTGTAAAGATAGGCTTTGCATCCCTCCAGGTTAACTCAATTTAGCACTTTTACAAGGTTGAGAAACATTGCTCACATCTGTAGACCTGTAGTTGTCACATCCAGAGGCCATGCCATAGGCCAATGGTGCTGGGCAATAACTGAAGACTTTGTTCCTGTGTCTAAAAGCCCTCTAAATGCTTTTTGCTTTAATTATCAACTTTATCTCCCTGTTAAATAATCCTTTAAAATCTGTAGAGGTCCAGTTAGATTTGTGTTGGTTTTCTACCTAATCTTGTTCTAAACTGTTCTCCCATTTCCTCCAAAGTATGTAAATTTACAATTGCTTTTTTTGGAAACAAACTGAAGAAATTTAGCAAATCAGTGTTGTATTAGTATATTGACAACTAAAATTGACTTAAGAAAGCAAAAGACCTAAATAAACATAGAGTTACATTAATCGCAAATTTGAAACAAGTACCGCTGAAGTAAATAATTTTGAAAAACAACAGTGCTTAAGAATTTACACTACCAGATATCAAGACTCACTACAAAGTCATAGTGAGGCAATGATATGCTGGAGTCAGTCAATTATCAGTTTGTGAAAGCCAAATGTTGAATTTTTAGAAGTTTTACATGTCAGTTGTTGTCATATTTGTTATTCAAAATTGTCTTTTTTGAGAGTATTTTGTGAACAAAAATCAGCAAACCACAAATCAGGACCACATTACCCCCCCTAACCACTAGGAGCCTGCCAGGCCAAGCAGGGCTGTGCCATCTCAGGGAAGTTGTCTGAGTTGTAGTACCTCTACTCTTTGGCAGGTCTGTTATAGGCCCTGCTGGAACTTTTTCTTCTGGAACAGGAAGATCTTCCACATCAGTTTTAAATTTACATCGAGTTGCCTGACAATACCTTTGGCTACACTTTGGACAGGTAATCAAAGGTTTTGTTGAAGGGACACAGAGTGGCCATGTTGCCCCTACAGGTGCAGCAGCACAACTTTTGGCAACAAAAACAAGTAGCTTTGTTTTTTCTCTTTCTTTCAGGCTGTGAACTGATGATCTGAGTGATTATAATCTGTCTCCAACTATTGGGGTTTGGAAGTTTAGCAACTGGGTAGATACACTGAAAACCCTCTATGTACCCCCTCAGCCATCTGGCTTCTTTTAGCATCAATTGAAAGGCAGATGGAGACACTGGTTCTACTCCCTGAGAGGTGGAAGTTCCAACCTGTGATGCAGCAAAATTTGTTTAGGCCGAAAAGGCAGGGGTTGCCACTTGTGGCTCAGTTGAGGTTATTGGGGTGGCTGTCATTCTACCATCTTTTCCCTGCTGGGGACTTGATTCTAAAACAGTGCCTGGAGTCAATTCCATTGTGGTTGTCTCAAGAAGCTTATGATTTTTATTAAGAGCCTGTCTTATCCAGATCCACAGAAGGAATGTAAATACTGGGATAAAGGATACAACAAACTGTTCCTTATACATTTGTGATTCTTTTGAATAAATTTGTCTCATAATAATCAATATACTTCTTCTTCCTCTTCTTCTTCTTCTTCTTCTTCTTCTTCTTCTTCTTCTTCTTCTTCTTCCTTTTCTTCTTCTTTTTGTAGAAGGGAAGGGGTTTCTCACAGGCCCGTTTTTAACTGGTCCTAGAGAAGAGGGGAGTTTCAATGCCCCACGCTTTATACCTGATGAAGCCAATATCAATACACTCCATTAACAACTATTGACTTATATCAATTCACTTCTCCCACCAGTTGTGCGCATATGAGAAGTGTCCCCTCACCCTCAATCTCTTACCCCATCCATGTTCTGGCACCATATGCCGTGACCCATGCGGCTCCTGAGGTTCTTGGGGTGAAGGATCACAAGAGCATGAGAAAAATAAAGCAAGAGAAAAAGCTGGGGTCAGGTGGAGCCCTTGTCCTCCTGATGGGAAGAAAGGTACTGCTCAATCAATGCTGCTGTTTATTTATATACCGGGAAGGATGACGTCAATTTCAGCCCATCTCTCTAGCAACCCAGGCCTGGATTGTTTAGGAGCCTCCTGTTTTTCTGGGCTGTAGCGGCGTTTTCACGTGGTTGACACAGGTACTCTTTGTTACTTTGGTAAGTTCACGTGTGGGTCATTTTCCAGCTTCAACGGCTCCCAACAGATCATTGTGAGTTTGAGACCAGTCTGTGCTACAAAGTGAGTTCAAAGCCAACCTTGAACTATGCAGTGAAACCCTGTCTCAAAAAATAGGGCCAAGGATTTAGCTCAGTAACCTAAGCACCTGTCTGACAGGCATGAGGTTATGAGTTCAATTCCCAGTAAAAATAAATAAATAAATACATAACAAAGAACCAGAAAATAACAATTCAATGGCTACAACACAACACAAAGAAAAATAATGTAAGAATGATAGGTACCAGTGAAGAACCAGGGATCAACACAAATGAAAGAAATACTGTTTTCAAAAGTAATAGCAGAAAACTTACTGCATATGGGAAAAGGATCTGGCATGCAGACAAGTGAGGCATATAGGACTCCAACTAGTCACAACCAAAATAAATCTACACCCAGACATATAATAATCAAGATCTTTCTAAATTGATGGAAAAATAAGATACTTCTATGATAGAGAACAACTGGAGGAATTCATGAGCGCCAAACCAACCCTATAGAAAGTGCTAAATGATATTCTAGAGAGAGAGAAAGATGACCATGGTTCCAGGAGCAGCAGCAGAGGAGAATCACCAAACAGGACTGGGAATTGAATGAAGGGAAAAAATGGAGGGCAAACAGCAAGAGGATAGTATGGCAGAGGCAAACCAATGTATGCTGTTTGTAATCATTAATGTAGATCACCTCAAGTCAGCAATAGAAAGAAACACAAAGAGAATGGATCAAGAAAAAAGATCCATCAATATACTGTATACAAGAAACACGTGTAAGTCAAAAGGAAATTCACAGAATGAAAATCAAAGGAGAGAAAACAATTGTTCCATGTGACAAGAGACCAGAAAAATGCAAGGGTAACTTGCCCATCAACCACAGAATGAATAAGAAAAATAGAGTCTTTCATACAACAGAAAGCTACCCAGCTATGAAGTAGGATAATCTCGAGGCTTTTGTAGGTAAATGGATGCAACTGGAGATCATGTTTATGGGTGAAATGGTTTGAACTCATATGGGTGAACCCTAGGATAAAAAACAAGAAGTTAGTGGGATCAAAGAAGCACAATAGATGTTATAAAAGTGATAGGGGAGGAAACACCTAGAAGGGGAAGTTGGTAACCAATGTTAATTTCTTATTGTCTTGTCTTGGACTCATATTGTTTTCACAATTTTGTTAGGTTTGGTTCTGTTCTGTCTTGTTTTGTTAAATTTTACTATATCTGATGGTATGAGCAGCTATTTTGAACATAATGTGATGTATTATGGTAATCATGGTTGGTTTCCTACTATCTTGTTTTGAAGGTCTGTAATGCTCCAATTCTTTTGTTTAATTGAGTATTCTGTTTTGTTTTGTTTGATTTTATTATGTATGATAGTATGAATAGCTATTTTGAAGAAAATGAGACATTATGTTAGACATTGTTGACTTCCTATTATCTTGTTTTGAAGTCCTATAATGCTTTTATTCTTTTGCTTTGATTTGTTTTATTCTGTTGTGTTTTATTTGATTTCATTATGTGTGATAGTATGGATGACTGTTTTGAAGAAAATGAGATGTTATAGTAACCATTGTTCATTTCCTATCATCTGGTTTGAAGTCCTGTAATGCTTTCATTCTTTTGTTTTGATTGGTTTTAGGCTGTTTTCTATTATTTGACTTCATTATATGTGAAAGTATGGACATACATTTTGAAGAAAACAGACACTATGGTAGCCATTGTTAATTTCCTATTGTCTTGCTTTGAAGTCCCATAATGCTTTCATTATTTTGTTTTGATTGGTTTTACACTACTTTGTTTTGCTTGATTTTATTGTGTGTGACTGTATGGACAATGATTTTGAAGAAAACGAGACATTATGGTAGCCACTGTTCATTTCCTGCTGTTTTGTTTTGAATTTCTGCACTACTTGCATTGTTCTGTTCTGATTTGCTTTGTTCTGTTTTGTTTTGTTCTGTTTTGTTTGTTTTATTCTCTTTAAAATAAAAAGAAGAGTAATAAGATCCAAAATGTACAACAGACATGGTAATAATGGAAGGGAAAGAAAGTGACCAAGGAATGGGGATTTAGTTCAGTAGCATAAACATGCGAGGTTGTGAGTTCAATCCCTAGTACCAAAATAACAAAACAAAACAAAACAAAAAAACAAAAAAGAAAAAAGAAAAAAAAAAAGAAAGTGATCAAAGGGAAAGAACAACTGAAATAGGGGAAAGGAGAAAAGGAAAAGAGGAAAAGATTTTATGTACATAGGTATACATATATAAATGTATGTATGTATATATATGCAAGATAGATAACTATACTACTAACCTCTGTTAGTTCATCAAAAAGAACAGTTTGGATAGTTTAGGGGTGCAGGTCCTGGAGGTTCCAGAAACAAGGTCCCAGCACCATACACTGTGGCTGCACTCTGGCTAGCCCCATACTCCAGAGGCACCCTGATGAAAGGTCCCAGTGGTGCCACACTCTGGAGTATACTCTGCCTACCCGCCTGGGACCTAGAGGCTCTGAACTCCACTGACCCAGTTGCAAGACCCTGGTGTGACACACCAGAGGTGTGTCTCTGCTAGCCAACTCAGTTGCAGAGATTGTGAACTCCACCCAGCCAGGTTCTAGGTCCCAGTGACACACTCTGGGGATGTGCCCCTGCTACCTGCAGGGAATACAAGCTCTGCCCAACTTTGCATCCCAGAACAACCCAACAAAGTACATCAGGGGAACACACTGCCAGCCTCACAGGCCACAGAGCACAAGGCTCTGAGGCAATAGTTTGGGGGTGCACCACAGCTAGCCATGGAGATATCAGACAATTGATGCTCTACACAGTGCAGCATTCCAGTGCAATCCACTGGGAGGCTGCCTGGCCAGCCCTACAGGTCTCAGAGGAAAATGACAAAATAAAAGAGCAAGATGAAGTCTCAGTCCTTCAGCGCACTGAGAACAAACCAAAGAGACACTGAAATGGAAGACACTGGAAATCGCACAACTAAGCTTTCTGAAATGATAGCAACTGAAGTAAAGAAACAACTCCATGAAGCTATAAAGGAAATCAGATCAGAAATAATCTATCAGCTAAAAAATGAAATGACAAACATTATGAAAGAAATGCTGTGTTTATCTAAAGAAGATCAAGCTAAAAAATAGAAGAGCATAAGAAAATGATGGAAATATTGAATGAGCAATATACAACAATTAGAATGTATGAAACAGATTCAAAGGGATATTCAGGAAATTAAAAATTCCATTGAAGCTGGGTGTGGTGGTGCATGCCTTTAATCCCAGCACTCGGGAGGCTGAGGTAGGATGAGCATTGTGAGTTCAAGGCCAGCTTGGGCTACAATGTGAGTGCAAGGCCAGCCTGAGCTACATAGTGAGGCTCTGCCTCAAAAAACTAGGGCTGGGAGTTTGGCTCAGTGGCTTAGGGCCTGTCTGTAAGGCACGATGTTGTGAGTCTGATCCCTCTTTCTAAAAAAAAATTCCATCGAAAGTTGGCAAAACCACTTGAATGAAACTGAAGATAGACTGTCAGACCTTGAATACAGCATGGAAACTTACAATCATGAAAGAAAAGAGCTCTGAAAAATAACAAGGAACCAGGAGCCAACAATTCAAGAGCTGCACGATGATGCCAAGAGAAACAATTTAAGTTTGATAGGCATCAATGAAAAAGCAGGGGTCAACATGAATGACCTGTGAAGACTATTTGCAGAAATAATAGCAGAAAAGTTTCCAAACATGGGAAGAGAATCTGATTCACAGATAAGTGAGGCATACAGAACCCCAATTAATCATAACCAAAATAAATCTTCATCCATACATATAATAATTAGGATATCAGAAATTCAATACAAGAGCAGAGTACTGAAGGCTCTCAGAGAAAAGAAACAGATAACCTATGAAGGAAAGCCTATCAGAATTATGGCAGACTTCTCAACACAAACCTTCAAATCAAGAAGAGCTTGAAGTATTTCAAATCCTGACAGAAAACAACTTTCAACCCAGATTGATGTATCCTTCAAAACTATCTTCAAAAATTGATGGAGAAATAAGATACTTCTATGACAAAGAACAGCTGAGGAAATTCATGGTCACCAAACTAACACTACACAAAGAGTACTGAAAGACATTCTAGAAAGAGACAAAGATAACTGCAATCCCAAGAACAACAGCAAAAGGAAACCACTAATCAGGGCAAACAATTAAACAGAGAAAGTAGAAAACCAACAACAGAAAGATAACATGACAGGGATAAGTTAGTACATATCAGTTATATCCATCAACTCACTAATAAAAAGTAACAGACTGGCAGAGTGGGTTAAGAAAGAAAATCCAGCAATATGTTGTGTACAAGAAACACATTTAACTCAAAAGAAAATTCACAGACTTAAAATCAAAGGATAGAAAACAGTACCCCATGCAACAAGAACCCAGAAAAAAGCAGGAGTAGCTATTTTGTTTGCAGACAATGCAAACTTCAAACCAAGCATGATCAAAAGAGATAAAGAGGGTCACTACATACTTGATAGGGGAAAACTTGAAGAGGAAGGGATTAAAATTATAAATATATATGCACCAAATATGGAGGCCCCCAACTAAGTAAGACAATTCTTAAAAACATGAAAAACCAAATAAACAATAATACAGTTATAACAGGGGACCTTAACACACCACTGTCACAGAGACAGATCAACCAAACAAAAAACCAGCAAAGAAATAACAGAACTGAATCAAACATGTGAACAAATGGACCTAGTAGATGTGTACCAAGTATTCCATCCAACAGCATCAGAATAAACATTCTTCTCCACCGCACATGGATCGTTCTCTAAAATAGATCGTATACTAGCCCACAGAACATGTTTAAATAAATGCAAAGGAACTGAAATAATTTCATGCATATAATCTCACCACAGTACAATAAAATTGGAAATTATGATAAAATACCCCAAAAGAACCCCATAAAGACATGAAAATTAAATAACACTCTTCTAAACGATCAATGGGTCAAAGAAAAAATTAAAGAAGAAAGTAGACAATATCTACACTGAAATGAAAATGCAAATACAAATTACCAGAACCTGTGGGATACAATGAAAGCAGACCTCAGAGGAAAATTTATAATACTAAACTCCCACATCAGAAAAATGGAAAGAACACCCATAAACAACCTAATGCTGCACATCAAACTTCTAGAAAAAGAATAGCTAGTCAAGTCCAAAGCCCAAAGAAGGGAGGAAATTATCAAGATCAGAGCAGAAATTAATGCAATTGAAACTAAGAAAACAATACAAAGAATTAATGAATTGAAGTTGGTTCTTTGAAACAATGAATAAAATTAATAAGCCCCTAGCTAACCTTATCAAAAAGAGGAAAGAAACAACTAAAATCCATGCAATAAGAAATGAAAAGTAGCCTGGCATGGTGGCGCACGTCTTTAGTCCCAGCACTTGGGAGGCTGAGGTAGGAGGAGCATTGTGAGTTTGAGGCCGGCTTGGGCTACAACATGAGTGCAAGGCTGGCCTGAGTTATATAGTGTGACCCTGTCTCAAAAACCTGGGGCTGGGAGTTTGGCTCAATGGCTTAAGTGCCTGCCTGATAGATGCAAGTTTGTGAGTTCAATCCCTGGTGCCACAAAAGAAAAAAAAAGAAAAGAAAAGAAAAGAAAAGAAATGAAAATTGTGAAATCACTACAGACCCTGAGGAAATACAGAAGGTCATCAATACCTACTTTGAAAACCTTTACTTGTATAGGTTTGATAACCCAGAAGAAATGGACAGATTCCTAGAAACTTATGAATTACCAAAGCTGAATCAAGAAGATGTAAAACTGCTGAGTAACCCAATTTCAGCTAATGAAATTGAAAATGTAATTAGAACCTTACCAACAAAGAGAAGTCCAGGTCCTGATGGATTTACTGCTGAATTCTACAAGAAATTCAAGGAAGACTTAATGCCAACACTCCTCAAGCTCTTCAATGAAATTGAAAAGGAAGCAAGTCTCCCTAACTCATTCCTAGAAGCAAGTATTACCTTAATACCTAAACCAGAGAAAGACCATACCAATGAAGAGGCCAATCTCCCTAATGAACATAGATGCAAAAATCCTCAATAAAATACTGGCAAATAGAATGCAACAAGTCATCAGAAAGATTATACACCACAATCAAGAGGGATTCATCTCAGGAATGCAGGGATGGTGCAACATATGCAAGTCAATAAATGTAATACACCATATCAACAGAGCCAAGGACAAGAATCACATGATCATCTCAATAGATGCAGAAAAAGCTTTCAACAAAATCCAACGCTTATTCATGACAAAAACCTTACAGAAAGTCAGAACAGATGGCCTCTACCTCAACCCGATAAAAGCCATATATCATAAACCAACAGCCAACATATTATTAAATGGACAAAAACTGAAATCTTTCAACCTAAATTGAGGAACAAGACAAGGATGTCCATTATCACCACCCCTATTCAATATAGTGCTGGAAACAATAGTCAGAGCAATTAAACAAGACAGAGAAATAAAAGGAAGAAGGGTAGGAAAGGAAGAAGTTAAGTTATCATTATTTGCAGATGATATGATACTCTACATAGAAGACCCCCAAAAAATCCTTTGAAAGACTTCTAAATGTAATAATGAAACTCAGTAGTGTTGCTGGATACAAAGTCAACACTCAAAAATCAATAGCATTCTTATATACAAGCAACAAACTCACTGAAAGAGAAATATGTGAAACCACAGCCTTCACTATAGTATCCAAAAAAATGAAATACTTAGGAATCAGTCTAACAAAGGAAGTAAAAGATCTATACAATGAAATGAAAATTCCATTACTCTGAAACAGGAAATTGAAGAGAATTTCAGAAAATGGAAAATTATTCCCTGTTCATGGATAGGAAGAACAAATATTGGGAACATGGCCATTCTCCCAAAATTATTATACAGATTTAACGATTCAAATCAAAATGCCACTTGCATACCTCACAGATCTAATGAAATCATCCATAAAATTCATCTGGAACCAGAAGAAAGTTAGAATAGCAAAGGCAATTCTGGACAACAAAGATAAGTCTGGAGGCATTACAATCCCTGACTTGAAATTATACTACAAAGCTACTGTGATAAAATCAGCATGGTACTGGAATAAAAACAGACCTAAAGATAAATGAAATAGATTAGAAGATACAATAACAACTACAGGCACACTCAGACACCTCATTTTTGGCAAAGGGACCAAACATATACACTGGTAGAAAGCCTCTTTAATAAGTGGTGCTAGAAAAACTTACTTTACATATGTTGAATGGTAAAACTAGATCCATGTCTATCACTATGCACTAAACTAAGGTCAAAATGGATCAAAGATCTGAATATTAAAACAGAGACATTAAATCTGCAGGAAGACAAAGTAGATGAAAATCTTGATGACATAGGAGTAGGCAGAGAGTTCATGAACAAAAAATCAAACTGCATGGGAAATACTTCCCAGAATCAACAACTGGGATCTTGTCTTATTAAAAAGTTTTTGCATGTCAAAAGAAACCTCCAACAGAGTGAAAAAAAAAAACCCCACGAATTAGGCAAATATCTTAGCCAACTATCCCTCATACAAAGGACTTCTATCTAAAACACTTAAAGAATTAAAAAAAATCAGGACCCTGAAATTCAAGGACCCAAACCAAACATGAGAACCTGAGATGAATACACACTTCTCAGAGGAAGAACTACAGATGGCAAATAAACACATGAAAAAATGTTCAGCATCAATGGTCATTTGGAAAATGCAAATTAAAACAACACTGAGATTCCATCTCACTCCAGAAGGAATGGCCAAGATCAAGATATCAACCAATAACAAATGCTGGAGGGGCTGTAAGGAAACAGGAACTCTTCTCGACTGTTCGTGGCAGTGTAGACTGGTGCAACTACTGTGGAAATCAGTGTGGAGATTCCTCAAGAAGCTAGAATTAGAGATTCTGCTTGACCCAGCTATCCTGCTTCTGGGCATTTTCCCAGAAGAATTGAAAACATCACACCACAGTGATATATGTGCACCCGTGTTTGTAGCAGCACAACTTGTAATAGCTTAGTCCTGGAAACAATTCAAATACCCATCAACCACAGAATGGATGAAAAAGATGCGGTATTTTTATACAATAGAATATTACTTAGCTATAAAAAAGGGTGATCTTGAGGCTTTTAAAAGTAAATGGAGACCATTTGAGACCATACTCATAAGTGAAATAAATCAAACTCACATTTATGAACATTGTATTGTCTTCCTAGTGTAAAAAACTGAAAAAGTATAAATGATCCAAAATATACAATAAACATTGTGTAAGGTAAGAAACTGCTCAAAGACGAAAAGTAATTGGGATAGGGGAAAGGAGAAAAGAAGGAAGGGAAAAGGAAAAATATATAAATTTGTGCATATCTATGCATAAGATAGCTTAAAGGACTATACTACTAAATGTATTAGTTATTGGAAAAGAATAATTAATACTTACATGATTAGACAAATTTTACATGTCTTTATTTGTTAATCTAAACAACCTTTTTGAAGGTAATGATATACAATATTACAACCATTGTCAAATTCCAATCATTTTGTTTTGTAAACCTATGATAGTATTGTATTGAATTTGTTGTTGTTTGTCTCTTTTACTTTTTGTTTTTCTTTTCTGTGCCTTTTTTCTCTTAAAAAAACAAAAATAAAAAACAAACAGATAAACCAAAAACAACAATTTGTGCTGTCATTGTTTGATCATTTGATCATTTTTTGTGCCTAAATCTTGTAACCTGAACAACTACTTCTAAAATAATAACATGCAATGCATTAAATAGTGCTAATTTTCTACTATTTTTTTTTAAATTCTGGATCATTTCTATCCTTTTTTTTTTCCTGTTTTGCTTTTTAAAAGAACAATAAAAAATGACCCAAAGACATCAAGTCCGGTGTCTGCTATCTAATAAAAAACTATAGCTGGGTGTGGTGCTACACACCTATTATCCCAGCACTCTGGGTGGCCAAAGCAAAAGGATCACAATTTTGAGACCAACTTGATCAATTTAGTAATACTTTACACACACACACACACACACACACACACACACATACACACACACACACACACACGGAGCCAGAGATACAGCTCAGCACTGAGGGTGGCTGTGTTATTTAACATATAAGGCACCAGGAAAATATTACCCATGAAAGAGGAAAATCAATAAAAAAGAAACTAGCTCAGAATTGATTTTAGGAAGAGTAGGAAAGACATTAAAGTGGCTATTATACATATACTTTGCAGGTATGGAATGTAGAGGATAATATAAATATAAAGATAGAAATGTAAAAAAGATTGAGATGGAAGATATTTAAAAAGATCTAAAACTTATCTAAGAGTAAAAGTACATTGGATCAAATGAGCAGAAAATTAAACACCTGGAAATAAAATATTTGTGAACTTGAAGAGTCAGTATTAAATACAATACAAATTTAAGCAGAATGAGTTGTGGAACAACTTCATATAACCTAATAAATGTATAAATGGAGTCTTAGTGGTGAGGATAAAAAGTATATGCATAAAAATATTTGAAGAAATCAGGAGAACAATTTTCCTGTATTTGATGAAAACTATTAACACATAGAGACTAGATCAGCTGACCTTACCCAGAAGAAACATGAGGAAAGTGATACACTCTCACCATAATCAAATTGCTTATCAAATGAATAAAGAGAACAATCTTAAGCACTGCTACAGTGGAAGAAAAGACACTTTAAAAATGGGTGAACAAGAATGATAGCAAGTTTCCTGTTAGGAACAATACAAGATAGAATAAAGTAGTGCAAGGTCTTTAAAACAGTTAAAGATAATTCTATTGAAGGAAAAGGAAGGGCTTGGGAGAAAAAGAAGAATCAAGGTATATTGTGTACAGGCACAAATTCCTTATGGTGAATGTGATCATTGTGTATATTTAAAGTGTACCAATAAAATTAATTTTTTTTTTTTAGTACCAGGGATCAAACTCACAACCTCACACTTGCCAGGCAGGCACTTAGGCCACTGAGCTAAATCCCCAGCTAAAATTAATTTTTTAAAAATCCCCAAATTTGTACAACCTGAAGTAATTTATAAGAATAAAATTCTTAAATAAAATTCATAATAAATTCAGCCTTATAAAAAATGTTCAAGAAAGTCCTTCATGCAGAAGGAAAATGATACCAGACAGAAATCTGAATCTAAACAAAGGAGTAAAGGGCACAGAAAATGATAAAGTAATGTTAAAAAATTATAATGTTATTTGTTTAAAATAAAAATTGATTTGGAGCTTATAAAAACAAGCAGAAATGCAACAGCAAAAAATGCAATAAGTGGGAAAAATGAAAGTGTACTATATACCTTACACAGGAAGTGCTATATTATTTAAAAATAGGTGGTGCTAAAGAAAAGGCATGGTGTATGCCATGCATTAATTTTGATACAAAGAATGAAGGAAAATGTGATTACAGTTTAAAAGACACTATTAAGTACAGTGTCTTGCAAGATCACAGACTAAATTTATTATTCTACAGAAAACATAGTCATTGTTTTTCTAGAAAATAATGAGATAGGAAAATAAATGATGAATGTGGATTATATGGACTACTGAATTTTCCCATTACTGTGGAGAATATACTTATATTGTATTTATATTTAAGGTTCTTAAGAAGAAAAGAGGCCCTTAAAAGTGCTGCATTTTGCTTTCTGTGATTAGTTGGTAGTAGTCAATGGAAGAGGTTAAGATTTTAAGAATAAGCACCATATTCTATTTGCGTTATCGTCCTGGCACGTGGTAAATGATGAATGAACTTCTGTCGGAGGCAGAATAAATTGAGTTTAAGTAATGATATGTGTGACAACTATTTTATCAGGCTGAAATTGCATGTTAAACTTTTTGGAAGGAAAAATAAAGCTAAAATCAATTTCTGTGAACATATTTGCCTTCATTCTAGAATGAAAAGGTATTACCTAAGGTCAGCTTATTCCTGGTTTCAGTAAGGACAATTGTACAGATTTCAATGCATTTTTCTTCGTTTCCTGTTGAATATGAAAGCAAGGGACTTAAGCAGGCTATAAAGTCATATTTCATTTGTATTTTGGATTTGTGTGATTATATATACATGAGATTTTTGTGAAGGAAATTTCAATATGACAACAATTACTCAGGACCCGAGGATTTCTCATCAATCTAGTGTTACAGGCAGCTGAGTTATTATAGGCAGTCAGACAGGGCTGGGCCCTCAAAGGAGCCAGTGCAGAAGACAAGATACCTAGCAACCTTGGAAGAGACAGACACCTCCCACTGTAGGCCAGACCTCAAGACAAAAGGCAAAACAAATGCAACCACAACCTAAATATAAATATCAGGAATTGTTATTCTAAATAGGTATGGATCACCAGAAGTCATCATCCCAACTCCCTACAGAAAGGGTCACTGCTCCATAAGAACGCCCACTTGCTATGTGACTCACTTCCCTGTTTGTTGCTGATTGGGTCAATCTTAACTGAACAATTAATCTTATTGGTTGACCATAGTTCTGTCCCATCTCATGCCCATATGCCTTGAGAGTTCACATGTTTTCCCCATTTTGGATCCATCTCACCTCATGGTTTTGCTCTATAAAAGTCCCTAGTAAAGACTTTGGCAACCCACTTGGGTTCCCTTCTGTTTCCCTCCCAGACAGAAGCTTTGTTTCTCTCAATAAATATATTCTGCTCTTAACATCTGTTGCTCCTAAAATTCATTCTTCAATTTTAGAGAACACAAACTCATACTGGACATCTAGTAGGTTGGGAGTTTCATTCCCCTATATCACTAATTCTCTTTGAAGCAGCTGAAATTAAGTTGATTTTAATGAGAGAAAGCACCTAAATTATTTGTGTTTGTGTTATGACATTGTTCTTTATTTCAATCCTCAAAACTGATGCTAAAAATGATACTTAGATACTGAATAATTTTATTTATGTTATGAAGAAATGAATTGATTAAATCATATATTCCATGTTTTTTGATTATTACTATCTGGGAAGATCTCAGCTTAACTTCAAATATATGACACGTATGTTTTTACTTCTTTGTCTCTGAACCCTTGGAAAGCATTAACCCTACTCAATATAGCAGTATAAGCATCTACTATCTTTTCTTGATGTTAGAGGTGAAATCTATTTGTTAGACTGTTCCAATTTTTAGTTCTTCCATCTTGGAAGTATATGCCTTCTTTTCTTTGTGGGAGATAATGAAATTATAGAGTTGAAAAGTAATTACAGATTAGGTTTATAAATTGTGATTAACTACTGTGAAGTGTTATTAGATTAAAATATGAAAGATTGACTATAGGGGATGGGAAAAGGCAATCAGAGGATATATAAATGATGAAAATAAGTCAATCTGATGAACTATTTATTTATAATGACTACACAACAGATAAATACACAATAGTCAAACTGTAAAGATTTATCATCTTGCTTATGCCAAGACCAAAATAGCGCCCCCCAAAAAAAGGGACATACTGTACCAACTGCAAATGCCAAAATGCTGAAGCAGAAGGAAGCTAGAGTTGTGATGAGAAGATGAAATAAATGGGATGCCAGATTAATCACTGCCTCTCAGCAAAGCTTATATGGACTGGCTGCCAGCTGTGGAGACACTAAGGACAAATGGCTTGCCATCCCACACCATCATACAAGCTGTTTGCCAAGACTGCCTGTGCACAGACAGCTGGGCCTTTCTTGGCTAAGTAGTCAATTTTCTCTCTCTGTGTATTAACAATTGCTTCATTTTTGTTGATACAGGAGTCTAAATAATTCTAACATTTTTCATAGCTGAGGAAATTAACTAGAAAATTCAGATCAAGGAGGTTATATTGTCAATTATACTGCTCAGGTTTAAGATAATATCCATTTTCCTTGTGACTGTGTGTTCACAAGCTCTAATTATTCCTTATAAAGTATCGGTTTATATGACTATGGAAGCCAAAAAGACCCAAGATCTGCAGTTGGCATGCTAGAGTGTTGGGGCACAGTTATAGTGTAGAAGCATACTCATGAGATGGTGAATTTACAGATACTTCATGATCAGTTAGAACCCTCTGAGCAAGTTACTGTTCTGCCATCTCTGGTAAATTCAATTGACCCTGACAATGTCAGAGCGATTGCCTATGCCTTAAGGCACATTGGGCTGACCTGGGCTCATTCAGTAAAGGCTCTCTCTGGAATATTCCTGTATTATGGTAATGTCCTTAACCACTCTCATTCAGTCTAAGGCTCTCTCCTGGAATAATTCCTGTGTTATGGCAATGCCCTCAAGTATAGTCATTCTATAACATTTCCCTTCCCTGGTTCCTGGACTGTTTCTATTATTTCAAGACTAGCCTGTCTGTCAATATATGATTCAATGTATGTCACCAATCATGTAACATTTGGTCACTTGCTTTGTACCTCCCACTTCTAATTCTATATAAACTAAACTCCTTCCTGATTCAGGGTGGTTGCTTGGGAGGAATTATCCCTGCAACAGTCCACTGGCATGAACTCCAACAGTCCGCTGGTGTAAAGATTAAATGCTGCCTTCTTATCTCCCTTTTGGGTTGATTTAGTTTGGTTTGGCTTGGGAAATTTCCCACAAGAGAACCAGGAGAAACAATGATGTCAGTTGCATTTTGAAAGCACAAAGACTAGCCGGGCGTGGTGGTGCACACCTTTAATCCCAGCACTCAGGAGGCTGAGGTAGGAGGAGCGCTGTGAGTTCGAGGCCACCTTGGGCTACAATGCCAGTGCAAGACCGGCCTGAGCTACATAGTGCAACCCTGCCTCAAAAAACCAGGGCTGGGAGTTTGGCTTAGTGGCTTACATGCCTATCAGGCAGGTGCAAGGTTGTGAGTTCAATCTCTGGTGCCACAAAAAAAAAAAAAAAAAAAAAAAAAAAAAAAAAAAAAAAAAAAAAAAAAAAAAAAAAAAAAAAAAAAAAAAAAAAAAAAAAAAAAAAAAAAAAAAAAGAAAGCACAAAGACTGTACAGTCAAGCACACTGAAATCTCCAGTGGGAGCCTGTAGTTTATCTCAAGCCAGCTAAGACATTCACCTGACACACAAAGCTAACACTGGTCCACTTCAAGTCCATACTTGGCACCCTGGGCTTCCTTGAGCTTATCCCCAGCTTCCACTCCCCTGCTAGTACGTTTAGAAGCAAGAAAATTGTACGAGTTGCTCCATTTACTCCATCCAGCTGTGACCAGCCCGCTAAGGTTATGCATACTTCTATTGTCCTAAAAGAGGTACAAAATAAAATAAAAAACTAAGATGTTGCCATTCCTGAGGTGACGAAGCACTTAGATTCAATGGATGGCACCTGAAGCCAGGGGTGTCTGGCCTTTAAATGCTAAAATCCTTGATAGGAGATTAGGGTATGGAAAAGTCTGGCTGGGGAAGGAGGCATGACCTGTTAACTACAAGAACCTGAACCTGGGCACAGAATGGTTCCCAAAACCCTGCACATGGGCTTCTCTTGAAAACTCTAGCAGATTTTCAATGAAATGGCTTGAACTTGACATCAGCCTGAGGCCTGGGACCCCAGTGCTGCTGCTCAGGACCCAGATATAGAAGTCATTGTGGGTGTCCTCAAGATTTAGACAGCATAAAAGGACACAGTGACACTGTGAAGACTTTGCTATCATAACTTTCTATGATAGTGCAATCTGTGTTTACTAGATGTGGCATATACTTTTATCTCTCTTTTTTTTTTTGGCTTTTTGAGATGGAGTCTCATTATATAGTTCAGGCTGGCCTTGAGCTCACTTTGTAGCCTAGGCTGGTTTTGAACTCACAATGATCCTCCTGCCTCAGCCTCCTGAGTGCTGGGATTACAGGCATGAGCCACCACACCAGGCTGCATTTTTATCTTTGCTCCTACCCTCTTTTTCTTTCACTGAAGGGAAGGCTTCAGGAAAAAGAGGGCTGACCACATACTTCCCTAGGGATGAACAACAGTGATTCTAAATAGGCTCCAATCACTTTGGATGGGGGACCAAAACCTCCCTAGTCCATTCCTTCCTGGAAAATTCTTGTTCAATCTGGGTATGCACTTGTTGCATGACTTGCTTCCCAATTTGATACCCA
Source organism: Dasyprocta punctata (assembly GCA_004363535.1). NCBI lineage: Eukaryota > Metazoa > Chordata > Mammalia > Rodentia > Dasyproctidae > Dasyprocta > Dasyprocta punctata. The sequence continues at coordinate 9,131 of RJWM01025796.1, read as the reverse complement.
TTCAAACAACATTACCTAGGCAACTAGATTTGTTATAATCTTATTGGTTGATCATAGTGTTGTACCACTTTATATCCACCTTGTGACTTCTTATTCGGTCAATATTACCTAAATGTTATAGGCAACTGAGTTAGATAGAAATATTATAGGCAGTCAGACAGGGCTGGGCCCTCATAGGAGCCAGTGCAGAAGACCAGATACCTTGCAACCTTGGAGGAGACAGACACCTCCCACTGTGGGCCAGGCCTCAAGACAAAGGGCAAAACAAATACATCCACATCCTAAGGATTGATATTCTAAATAGGTCTCTATCACCCTGAGGAAGCCAGGAATCACCATCCCAATTCCGTACAGAAAGAGTCACTACTCTTTAAGCATGCTCCCTTGCTTTGTGACTCACTTCCCCATTTGTCCCCTATTTAATCAACTTTAGCTAAGTAGTTAATCTTATTGGTTGACCATAGTTCTATCCCACTTTATGCCGATGTAGTGAGTTCCCATATTTTCCCCACCTTAGACCTGCCTCATTTTGTAGTTTTACTTTATAAAAGTCCCTAGAAAAGACAGAGTCTTTGGCAACTCACTTAGGACCCCTTATGTCTCTCTCTCAGACAGAAGTTTTCTTTCTCTTATAAATATATTCTGCTCTTAACCTCCATGGTTCCTAAAATTCATTCTTCAGTTTTAGAGAACATGAACTAGTACAGCACATCTAGTAGGTTGGGAGTTTCTTTCCCCTATATCATAAACAATTATATTTGCATTCTTATTAGTTAACTACAGTTTTTCTCCACCTTGAATCCAACTCACCTCATGGCTTTGCTCAGTAAAACACCCTTGAGAAGTAGGGTAGGTGGGTAACTCACTTTCTGGGCCTTCTTCTGACTCCCTCAGACAGAAGCTTTCTTTCTGTTATGGTTTGTGTCTAGACGTCCCCTCAAAACCTAATGCAGTCATGGGACTTTATTGGAGGTGACTGAATCTAGACTGTGTGATGCTAGGATTAAGGGTGTGTGATTCATTAATCACTACACTGATTGGTTTAGCATAATTCTGGTTAGGATTAAGGGTCTGAGTGCTATGCCCACCCTAGGGCGGGTGGCCTGCATATAGTATAAGGGACAGAAAGAGTCTTGCTTTCCCCCTTCCTTGTTGCTTTTGCTGTCTTCCACCCCCATGAATGGTTGCTCTTTTGCCATGTGCCACTGGACCTCGAGTCAGCTGATAATGAACTGAAGCTTACACTAACTGTGAGCTAAATAAACATTTCCTCCTTTAACCTTGGATAATGGGTATTTTGTCTCAGCGATATCGGGGAATGAAACTCCCAACCTGCTAGATGTCCAAAATGGTGAGTTCGTGTTCTCTAAATTTGAGGAATGATTTGAAGGAACAACAGAGGTTGAGGGTAGGAAGAATTTATTAAAAGAAAGAAAGCTTCTGTCTGAGAGGGACAGAAGGGGACCTGGAAAGTGGGTTGCCCATTAACCTTGCTTCTCAAGGATGTTTCATTGAGCAAAACCATGAAGGGAGGCAGGCTTCAGCTGGGACAAAACTATAATCAATCAATAAAATTGCAAGTATAGTTGCTTAGGTAATATTGATCCAGTGACAAATCATAGGATGGGTGTGAAGTGAGACAGAACTATGGTCAACCAATAAGCTTACAACAAGTATAGTTGCTAGGGTAATATTGATTAAATGGGGATCAAATGAGGAAGCAAATCACATAGGCACATGAGCAGACAAGGACTTTTCTGGAAAGGGCAAGTAAAGGAGGTTTGGTCCTCCACCCCAAGGTAATTGATGTCTATTTAGAGTATCAATCCATGCCATTCATCCTAGGGGAAGTATATGGGTAAGTAGTTCTTTTTCTTGAAGACTGACCTTCAGTGAATACACCTCCAGTCACAGTTGTTTTCTGCACTGACCTTTCAAGGGTCCAGCCCTGTCTGACTCCCTACAATATTTCTTTTCTTTTCTGTCTTTTTTTTTCTTTTTTTGAGACAGGGTCTTGCTATTCGGTTTGCTATACAAACAATTCTCTTGCCTCAGTCTCCCAAGTGCTGGGATTACCAGAGTTCTCCACCATGCCTGGTTTTTTGCCTACAATATTTCTACCTAACTTAGCTCTCCATAATATTAGCAGTGAGAAAAAAGTAATTAAGACACTTTCTCTCAATAAATTCTTTCTAAGCTTTTTTATTTTTTATTTTTATTTTTGCGGCACCAGGGATTGAACTCACAACCTCTTGCCTGCCAGACAGGTGCTGAAGCCACTGAGCCAAACTCCTGGCCCTAGTTTTTTGAGGCAGGGTCACACTATGTAGCTCAGGCCAGCCTTGCACTTGCGTTGTAGTCCAAGCCGAACTCGAACTCACAATGCTCCACCTACCTCAGGGTGCTCCATCCGACAACAGAAGACACATTCTTCTCAGAAGCACATGGTACTTTGTCCAAAATAGGCCACGTACTAGCTCATAGGTCATGTTCAAGCAAATGCAAAGGAACTGAAATTTTCTCACACATATTTTTGGATCATAGTGCAATGAAACTGGAAAGCAAGAGCAAAAGAGACCACAAAACCACACAAACATATTGAAATTAATTAATACCCGCTTAAACAACCAATAGGTCACAGATGAAATTAATGAAGAAATTAAAGAGTTCTATACTTAAAAGATTGTCTCAATATGACATGCCAGAATTAATACAATGAGTCCTGTGAGGGAAGTTTATAGCAGTGAATTCCTACATCACAGAAATAGAGATAGTTCAAATAAATGTCCTAAAATTGAACCTCAAGCTTCTAGAAAAAGAAGAGCAAATTAAACCCAAAGCTTGAATGAGGAAGGAAATTATAAAGACCCAAGCAGAAATTAATGGAATTGAGATAAAAAAATAACCCCAAAGAATCAATGAAGTAAAGAGTTGGTTCTTTGAAAGATTAAGCAAAATAGACAAACACCTAGCCAACCTTATCAAAATAAGGAATGAAAAGACTCATATCCATGCCATTAGAAATGAAAGGGGCAAAATTACAGCAGATCCTGCAGAAATGCAGAAGATGATCAATACCTACTTCAAGAAACTGTGCTCTAGGAAAATTCAGAAGAAACGGACAGATTTCTAGATACGTATGAATTACCAAAGCTGAATCTAGAAGATATATTCTTAGTAATCAAATATCAATCAAAAAGTTGAAGAAGTAATTAAAAAAAGCTACCAACAAAGAAAAGCCATTGCCTTGACACATTTGCTGCTGAATTCTAAAAGAAATTTAGAGAAGATCTAATGCCACTACTCCACAAACTCTTTAATTAAATGAAAGGAAAGCAATGCTCCCAAAGTCATTCCTGGAAGCAAGTCTTACCCTGTTAATAAATTCAGAGAAAGGCCCAAACAAAAAAGAGAACTAATCTCCTTAATGAACATAAAGGTAAAAATTCTTAATAAGTTACTAGCAAACAGAATACAGCAAATCATAAAAAAGTACACATCATGACCCAGTAGGATTCATCCTAGGGATACAGGGTTGGTTCAACATATACAAATCAGCAAAACTAATGCACCACATTAACGGAACCAAGGACAAAACCCACTTGATTATCTCGATAGACACAAATAGTATTTGACAAAGTCCAACACCCATTCCTGATAAATACCCTTAAGAAAATTGGAATAGATTGGTCTTCATTTCAATATAAAAGCCATCTGTGGCAAACTAACAATCAACATCATACTAAATGAAAAAAAAATACTTGAAATCTTTCATTCTAAAATCAGGAACAAAGTTAATGATAGCCACTAACCACACCTGTTCAGTATAGTTTTGAAAACATTAGCCAGAACAATTAGACAAGAGAAAGAAGTAAAAGGAATAAGAATAGGAAAGAAGAAGTTAAAATATCATTATTTGTAGATGACATGACATTTTACATAGAAATACATAGGGATCAATCTAACAAAGCTCTGAAAAAGGAAATCACAGAGGATAGCAGAAAATGGAAATATAACTTCCGTTCTTGGATTGGTAAAGTCAATATAGTGAAAATGGCCATACTTCCAAAATGTATTCAGGTTTAATGCAGCTCCAATCAAAAGAGCATTCCTGATACATTGAGAAAACAATCCTAAAATTCATATAGAACCAAAGTGAACCCAGAATAGCAAAAGCAATTCTGGGCAGCATGGGTGAGACAGGGATCATCACAATCCCTGAAGTTATAGCACAAAGCTACAGTGATAAAAACCAGCATGATGTTAGCAAAGAAACAGACCTGAGGATTAGTGGGATAGAACTGAAGATGCAGAAACAGCTCCAAGCACACTCAGCTACCTTATGATGTATAAAGGTGCCAGACACCTTCACTGGAAGAAAAATAGCCTCTTTAATAAATAGTGCTCATAAAACTGGCTCTCTATACACTGAAGATTAAATTTAGACCCACATCCCTCACTGTGCACTAAAGTAAAATCAGAATGGATTGAAGACCTAAATATTAAAACAGAAACTCTTAATCTGCTGCAAAATACAATATGTAAAACTCTTGAGGATTTAGCTGTATGAAAAAACTTTACAAGAAAACCTCTAATTACACTGGAAATATTCTAAGAACTGACAACTGTGCTCATATCAAGTTAAAAAGCTTTTGCACAGCAAAAACAAAAGGAAAACAACAAAACAAAACAAAAACTATCAAGAGAGTGAAGAAACAACTTATAGAATGGGAAAAATTTTTTACTCCTCAAAAAACTAATATCCAGACTATATGAAGATCTAAAAAAAAATCAGACTCCCCCAAATTTAAAAACCTAATTAAAAAATGGACATCTGAAATGAATAGACACTTTTCAGATGCAGAAGTACAAGCCATAAATAAATATATAAGAAAAAGTTCTGCATCACTGGCCATTTGAGAAATGCAAATTAAAACAGCACTGAGATATCATCTCACCCCAGAAAGAATGACTATCATCAAGAGATAAGCAAATAACAAATGCTGATGAGGAAAAAAGGAATTTTTCTCCATTGTTGGTGGTAGTGTAAACTAGTACAACCACTATGGAAATCAACATGGAGATTCCTCAAAAAAACTAAAACTAGAGACTCCATTTGATCCATCTATTCCCCTTATGGTTATCTTCCCAAAAGAGTTAAATACATCATGCTATAGTGATATATGTATGCTCATGTTTACAGCTGCAAAATTCATAATAGTTAAATCTTTTTTTTTTTTTTTTTTTGGTACCAAGGATCAAACTCACAACCTCGTGACAGCCAGGCAGGCGCTTACACCACAGAATTAAACCCCTGGCCCAATTTTTTTTTTTCAAAGAAAGAGACACAGAACAGAAAGACAAAAAGCAAAACGGACAAACAACAACAAGTCCAATAGGCCCTATTTTTTGAGACAGGGTCTCACTATGCAGTTCAGGCCAGGCTTGAACTCACTTTGGAGCCCAGGCTGGCCTCAAACTCACAACAATCCTCCTGCCTCAGCCTCCTGAGTGCTGAGATTAAAGGTGTGTGTCACCATGCCTGGCTTATGATAGCTAAATTTTGGAAACAGCTTACCAACAGATGAATGCATAAAGAAAATGTGGTGTTTGTATATAATGGAATACTACTCTGCCATAAAGAAATATAAACTTCTGACATTTTTAGGTAAATGGATGCAACTTGAAATCATAGTTTTAAGTGAAATAAATCAGACACAGAACTTTATTTCATTGTTTCTCTTGTGTGAGAAACTCAAGGGTTAAATAAGAAGCAAAATAGAGGATAGATACTGAGAAGTAGGAAAACCTTGTTCAAAACAGAAAGAAAACAAGGAAGAGGGAAGGGGAAATGGAAAGAATGGAAGGGGATTTATAAAAAGAGAATGGAAGAAAATGGAAACAACACTTTTGTAAATGCTAAGGGAAAGAAGTGTTGAGGAGAAGGAAGGGGAATGGGAAAAAAAGGAACTAAGATATAGCCTGTGTAGGCCCACATTCCCACGGTGAATCTTATCATTATGTATGGTAAACATTTACTAATAAAAAATTAAAAAAAAGAAAAGCCAAACCACTAATGTTTTTAAGCTTTATTATTCGGGTTTCTATCCCTTGAAGTGCACAAACATTTTTAACTAATACAGAGTGCCATCGCAGTACACAGCCTATCAGTTTGGGTATTTTTTAGCTGTAAGTAAGGGAAGACCAGAATTAAATAACATTTTAAAATTGTGTAACTGGAAGTTAAGAGGAAATACAAGCCTCCAAGATTAGTTATTTCAGGGCTCATCTAGGACTGAGACACCTCCACTATTCTGGGTCAGTCATCTGTGTTGGCTTCAGCCTGTTGACTTCCAGTTCATGTCCAGTGGAAGTAAAAGCACTTCCCACAAACCATGAAATATACTTATCTTAATTCTGATGGAGGCAATTTAGGACACACCATCATCCCTGAATGAATCATTGGTCTAAGAAGAAATGGGCTGATTGGTGTGATCCTTAGTTTTGAACTAATAACCTGAAAGAGAGAAGAGATTACTCTTACTGACTAGGCTCATTCAGCAATAAGGTGGTAATATTCAAACGCTGATGCTATTGCATAGTGAGAAAAATTTGTGATGGATGTTGTGATGGAAGTTGTTAAATGTAATCTATCCTTCAGTCAACATCCAAACTTATCTCTTCTTAAATACATATACTTCTTTAACATGTATGAAGTACATGCGACAGCACAAAGTCTGTCCTGTTAGAATTCCAGGTCTATAGGTGAGCGACTGCCCCTTTCATCCTGTCTAAATATAACTTCTCACTGTGTTCATGCTATGGTACTGTTACCTACTTTGAATTTACTTAATATAAAATAGTTGAGAAAGAGCATGATAAACACAAGAAAAATTTTGCTTGAAAAAGGGGAGTAACATACAGAGTTTATAGGCATGTAGCAGAAATCATAGGCTACTGGTAGGAATAGTAAATATTTTCTGACCTGGAAGTACAGCGACTTCTCATGCCATGTATAACAGCACTTAATTCTGCTCTCTGGAATAAACTTATTTGTCAAATCTCTTCTACCACCCTATGCACTGCCATCTGGGCAAAGCCCTCATATCTATGCTTTTGTGCTTTTCATATAAAATGGGCATGAGATTGGATGCCCTTCTGGGATTACCCAGTTTAAATCCCTGTATGTATTCAGGGAATTTAAGGTTTAAATTGTGGCTTTTCAGGTTCAAGCTTGGAATTTAATTTGTACTTCGCTTTACATTTTAGTAGGCTTTCGGTCATATGTATTTGTGATTCTCATTGCATAGTAACCATACCAGCAAATTGTTGTGACTGTGGTCTTTGTGTCTGGGACTTTGGTCTCGTAGCCAAGAAGTCTCTGTTTTCCAGAATCTTTATTTAATGGCTTCTATCTACATATGACCTGACCCTGGAAGAAATTTCAATCAGTGTCCCTGAGGTGGATATCAGTATTTTGTATTTCGTAGGCAGAGAATGCTTAGTAGTTTTCAATTCCTCAGTGTGTGTGTGTGTGTGTGTCTGTGTGTGTGTCTGTGTGTGTGTCTGTGTGTGTGTCTGTGTGTGTGTCTGTGTGTGTGTCTGTGTGTGTGCTTCCATTCATTCTTCTAAACCACCTACTTCCTAATATGTCTCAGTATAAATATTTGTTCAGGTAGGTAATTTAATTTTTTTTAGCCTAGACAATTCCAGAATTTTGGATTGCAGAAGCTGTTTTTTTCTTTCTTTTGAGCTCAGAGTGGGCTATATTTAGTCTATTTGTCTTTTTCTCATGGGAGTCAGTTGATGACCTCAGTAAACATTAAAAACAATTTTGAACATATTTCTTACAACATCCTTAATTGCTTTAACCTTTGTCAGAAGAGTGACTGAATTGCAATATAAAAGAGGTCAAAGTTTAACTGACATGTTCAATTTGGTGTAATAGATTTGCCAATTTACCAGAAAGAAATGGTAAAGAAAACAGTAACATCTTTCATGTATCCTTCATTTTTTAATTAAATCAGTCTGCTTTCTGTGGTGCCACATAGCCTGATATCAAAACCAGTAGTTAAAATTCACATTCTCCCCAATCACAAATTGCATGAATTCAGTGACTTTATCATGAGGTAAGATTAATATCAACAAGAATGAAAAATGGAATAGGGGAATTGGAGGAGGGGGGAGGGAAGGGGAGAAAAGGGGAAGAAGGTTAAAAAAAAGAAAGACGCTGTGGTATGTATAGGTAACCACTCTCCAAGATAACTGTAAAGTGCTTGAACTGCAAGTATGTACTAGTAAAATAAAAAATTTTTAAAAATTCATTCAGCTAAAAACAACAGAAATTTTGCAGTCAGTCCACTGTAAAGCTACAATCCAACCAGCATGCGTTTTTTTTCCCACAGACCTGTATGACTCTACCTCAGTTAGGGTAGAGTCTGACTTCTTGGCCCTAGTGAGTCAGAGGTACATGTGGCATCCAAGATTTTCCAGACAGGTAATCCCAGCAGATTATGATCCTAGAGTTGTGAGGGGTCTTGATGTAAAGCCAGAGAAAGTATTCAGCTCATTGGGAGATGGGGCCAAGACCTGGAGGAAACCAAACCGTGATGACATCATTGGGCCTGTGAATCCAGTCTTGTACAGAGCCAGCATTACTTCTGGCCTCAATTAGAAGAATCAATACATTTTTTTTCCTTAAACTTGTTAAAACTGACATATCTGTCTAAGTCAACACTTTAGGATTCTAGGTTGATTTTAATTGGATTATAAGCAATCACTCAAATTCATCCAAATAATATCAGGAGTAAAACGGCATTTAAAGTTATTTAATTCAGTTATGTTTATTGTTTGGTTGTTCGTTTTGTCTTTTTGAGACAGGATCTCACTATGCTTTTCAGGCTGGCCTTGAGCTCACTTCGTAGCCCAGGCTGGTCTTGAACTCATAATGATCTTCCTGCCTCAGCCTCCCAAGTGCTGGGATTACAGGCATGCACGACCATGCCTGGTTTCAGTAGTGTTTATAATGTGAACTCATATAGTTACTTAGCTTTAAAGTCATATTAGATATTCACTGTCCTAGTTATTCCTAGTAACTTGTAATATTTGATGCTGTTTCAAAATGCATTATT
>RJWM01025795.1:0-28886 GCA_004363535.1 Dasyprocta punctata | reverse complement strand
AAAAAAAAAAAAAAAAAAAAAAAAAAAAAAAAAAAAAAAAAAAAAAAAAAAAAAAAAAAAAAAAAAAAAAAAAAAAAAAAAAAAAAAAAAAAAAAAAAAAAAAAAAAAAAAAAAAAAAAAAAAAAAAAAAAAAAAAAAAAAAAAAAAAAAAAAAAAAAAAAAAAAAAAAAAAAAGAAAGAAAAGAAAAGAAAAGACAAAAAAGAAAAGAAAAAGAAAGAAAGAAAAGAAAAGAAAAGAAAAAGAAATCAACCAATAACAAATTCTGGCAAGGCTATGAAGAGAAAGTAATACTTCTCCAGTGTTGGCAGGACTATAAACTGATACAATCACTATGAAAATCAGTATCCTAAAAAAACTAAAAAATAGAAATGCCATTTGAAACAGTATTCCCCTTCCAAGTATCTTCCCAAAAGAGCAAAAGACATCATATTTAAGTAATGTGTGCATACCCATATTTCTATTATTCAAATCATAATAGTTAAATATTCGAAGCACGCTACATGTCTATCATTAGATCAATGAGTAAAGAAAATGTGACATTTGTACACAATGGAGTACTACTCTGCCATAAAGAAAGATAAACTTGAGTCATTTGTGGAAAAATGGATGCACTTTGAATGAAATCACAATATTAAGTGAAGTATATCAGACCCACAGGATTAAATATCTCATGAATTCTCTTATACAAAAACTCAATATATTTATTTTATAAGTATGGAATAAAAGACAGACAGAAGGGAAAAAAAGAGAGATGGCAAAAAAAAATGATAAATTATAATCCAGCCTGGACAATATAACTAAAAGTGTACTTTACTTAGTAAAAGTAACTTATGTGTTTTATATAGTCGTTGGTCAATTAGTCTGGTATTCAATTAACTTTATAAGGTTTTAAAAGGTAAATAAATACATCTGATGCTGGAAGCATGAAAGGGGGTGGAGGGAAGAGGGGAAAAAAGAAATGTGCTATGTGCATGTACCAATTCCCTGCAGTGAATGTAATCATCATGTACTGCCAATGTGAACTAATAAAGTAAAAAAAAAAAGAAAAGAAAAGAAAAAGAAAAAATGCAAAAAAGGCAAAATATGACGGGGGTCAGGGCACACTATGCCAAGTTATGGCATATGAACTCAACCAGTTTGATAAAACTACAGAAGCAGGAAAATCACTAACATCCTCCCATTCCTCTTCTCTGAAGTAGATCATAGAACTCTAGGAAGGATTTTCTAACCTTCCCCTGAAGCAAGTCATAAAAACCTTTGTACAAGAGGTGTCCTCTTTATACCTAGAGGTATGCCTATATATTTCCTTATATCTGGAGATAAAAGGTCACAGAGAAGAATCTGAACAAACAGGCCTTGCTAAGTTTCCCTTATTATTTTACCTTTACATTATACCTTTGTGTGTGTGCACATGCACGTGTGTGTGTGTGTGTGTGTGTGTGTGTGTGTGTGTGTTTGAGATAGGGTCTTGCTTTGTAGTTCAGGCTAGCTTTCGACTCACTATGTAGCTCAGGCTGGCCTCAAACTATCAGCTATCCTCCTGCCTCAGCCTCCTGAATGCTGGGATTACAGGAGTGTATAGCCATGCCTGGCTTTTACATTATACCTTTTTTGGTTCTATCATATTACTCCACAGCTATCCACTCTTCATCAAACCTAGAATAAAAAGTACTCAAGTCGTTTTATTTTTTGTGTGTCTTTATGTACTTGTGAAGGCTCCCACTTCACAAAAAATCAAATAAATTTGTTTTTCTCTTTGTTAATCTCTCTTCTTATAGGAACCTCAGCTGTGAACCTACAAAAGGTAAGTAAAAAGAATTTTTCTTCCCATGAAAAAGATAAATAGAGGAAAAAATTTCAGAGTATAAAATAAAGAGCTCTAAGCTATAATTTTGTATTTAAAAAAGTAAGGGGAGATAAAAGCACACAGGACTTTTAACGTTTTAGCATTTAAAGCCCTCTTTGACAGCATTCTGAAATACTCGGACAAGAAAATTAACTGTACGAGTTCCCTAATAGATGTAAGGGGTGGAAGGTTAGGGTGTGCTAAAGAATGTATCTTGTTCATGGTAAACAGAGATATGAATAAGTTTAGGAAATTGAAGGAAGAATTAATTTATCAATCAACTTTTACTTTATTAGGGTATAAAAACATTTGCAAATCTTAATGGTGATTTCAAAAAATTTTATTTGTTGCTCTAATTACTTGCTAGCTTCAGATGTGCTGTCTTTTTTCCAAGTATCTTCTTTCTTCTAGGACTGTAAATGAAGCTATAGTCCTGACTGGGACATACAGATTTCATTTTTCTCATGGAAGACTGAAAAGTCCATAGCTCTTTAGGCTTCTATTTGGATCAGGCATATATCACTTTACTCATATCCTGTTGGTCAAAGAAACTTAGTAGATTGAGAAATATACTTCTCTTACAGAATAGACTGCAAGAATTGTTTGATTCAGCAACAAATAATATGACTCAACCAATGGAAAGATCAAAGTGAAAAACACACAGCATGATAAATGGAGGGAGAAAAGGAGCAGAATTGGACAAAAACGTATGTTAACTGGTGAAAATACCAACTCTTTGTGTTAAAAGATATGTTCAAATAATAGGTTTATATTAAAATTTAATTTTTAAAAAAGTCTAAACATGGGAGGATGGAAAAAGATGTAGCAGGCCCTAAATTAAAGGGTAATGAAACCTCTGTGGGTCAAAATTTGTCAAAGAACACTTAGAAAAAATTTATGAAAATATATTAGCAAAAAGTAGTGGAACAGCCAGGCATGGTGTCTCAAGTCAGTAATCCCAGCACTTGTTGGAGTCAAAGATAAGAGGATTATCAAGAGTTCAAGGCTATCCTGGGCTACATAGTGAGTTAAAGGCCAGCCTGAATTACAGCAAGACCTTGTCTAAAAAAAAAAAAGTAATGGAACAAAAAGATAATGGCAAATTTGAAGAGCAAATTCATTTTTCTCTCTTTTCTTTTTTCTCCCTCTCCACTCCTCCCCTCCTCTCTCTGTCTCTCTGTCTCTTTTTCTCTTTCTGGACACCCTCTATTTTCATATTTTTCTTTTTCTATTTCTTCTTAAGCAGGAATATTTATCTCCTGCCCTGTAACAAAGGCGTTTCTACTTTTCAAGCCTTTAAAATTCTGGTAGTTATACAAGTGATCACCAGTTCTCAGGCCTTTGTCCTCAAACTGGGAAATACATACCTACTCTCCTGACTCTCAGGCCTTCAGACTTAAATTGCATTGCACCACCATCTTTCTTGGTTATCTAGTTTGCAGATAGCATATCATGGGACATCTTGCTCTTCATAATTACATAAACCAACTCCCATAAGTTTCTTCTTATATATCCAAATATATCCCATTGGTTCTGTTTCTTTGGAGAATTGTGGTTAATCACAGATAATGTACCAAATACTCAGCTTTAGAAATTGAAGAAAGAGCAACACAATAAATCTACAGAGACAATGAAAATAAGTATAACTGAAATGTATAAATCAATAATGTAAAGAATAACCTCAGGAATAGAGTTAAAGATTAATACAAGCTAAAATATATTACAGGGCCTGGGATATAGCTCTGCAGCGCAGTTCCTGCCTGGCAAGCGCAAGGTCCTGTGTTAGATTTCTGAGACAAAAAAAAAGTGTAAAATATATTACAAAACATTTAAAAAATAACATTCCCACAAGATTGAACATAAAAAGAGACTACAGAAATGGTAAATATATAGACCAAAAATAAATAATAAAAGCAGACTAAACATCATAGAAAATATTATGGACATCTTTACACAAAATATTTTGAAAGTCTCAATAAGTAAATAGTTTTGAAACACATAAGGTAAAATTGGCTAACTAATAAAAATAAAATATATACATTAAAATAAGAACTAGAGACCCCTGACACAAACATTTTTATGAATAAATTCTAATCAGTTTTCAAGGAATTAATGAAGATATAAGGTTTATTATCCCCAGTTTCATATATTCATAAATATACATGAATTCCAGTAAAATCTCAAGTATAATATTAGTTAAAATAGGATGATATCAACAGGATGATAGAATAGGAATTTATAGGCCCTTCTTCTCCAAAAGAGGTACTGAGTTAATAATAATGCATAAATTAGGATATCTCCATGACAACTTTAGAAGCCTTAACACCAAGGAAATAGGAAAACATGACCTAATAAAGGGAATAATATAAAACTCCAGAAACCAATCAAGTACTACACCATGAGGTATGCCAGGCCACTTAGGAAGTCTCGTATGGACACTCTAGCTTACAGTAACAACAAACCAGCAGCACTGTCAGACTCAAGATGGATCAGCCCTTCCCACTGAGTTGCTCTTAGTCTTTGAAAATCCAACCCAGGTATAGTAGAACAGGGAAAAATGTGCCTTCGATGGCTTGTTCAAAATATTTGAATATAATCAAAGATTGTTTTACAGCACTAAATTTTGGGTGTGACTTTTGTGTATAACCATAGTGTTACGGTTTATATATTGTGTCAACTTGAGAAATCTAGCAGCTTAATTAAGTAACTCAGCAGCTCTACATCCTGGGGTGTAGAGCACAGTTACCTGGTCATTGTTACAATTTGAGAAGGTCAGAAGTTTAACTGAGAGACTCAGGAGGGAGCCAGGGGTCTTACGTTGAAAACATCCTCATCCTGTGCAAAGGAAGGGAAGGATGTTTGGGAAGCTATACCCACCCCGGGGGAGGGGTGTCCTGTGTACTATATAAAGGAGGAGAAGAGGCTTGCTCTCTCTCCTTTTACTCTGGCTGCTTTTGCTCGGCTGCTGCCTTGAAATGTTGTCCCTGTGCCATGCCACACTGCCACCCTGCCTTGTGGACTGAACCCTCCAAAAACTGTAAGCTAACTGTAAACCTTTCCTTCCCTAATTTTGGGTGTCAGGTGTTTTGTCTCAGCAATGAGAGAAAAGTAACCAAGACACATAGATAACCAGAAAAGTAAATAAGTATCTAAGGTTGGACTTTAATGACACTCAGTTGTCCCATGGTCCATAATATGTTGTCTATTGTGATCTCAGATTGAGTAATTAAACTATCAAGGATTGTATAACATTCTCAAACTTACAATACAGAAAAAGATTTTTATTATTTAATCAACTGTAATATGGCTATAATGTAGGCAAGCAAAAATTCATTCAGGAAAATGTAATACATTACTAGGCCTCTAAAAGATTATCAGAAATCCCTATTTCACTAAATTATTTTACTAAATTATTAAATTTTTGCAAATACTCAATATTGTTAACTCTGATGAGATACGTGCATTTATATTACTGCGAACACTGCGACTTGTAGCAATCCTGTTAACAATATGGCAAGACTTAGAAAAATATATAAATATATTCGTACCAACTTATCCAGTAATTCTGTTAAGTATTTCTGAGGAGAAAGGAGAGAAAGAATAGGGGAGAGAGTGGGAGAAGGAGAGAGGTCACTTAGGTCACTTGTGTGTGGACGTTCTAGCTAATAGTAACATCCAACCAGCTAAGGGGGGCAGAGGGGAAAGGAGGAAGTAGAAGAAGGGGAAGGAGGAGAAGAGGAGGAAGAGAGGGAAAGGGGGAAAGAAGTGTGAAGGAAGAGCAGCTGTAAAGATGTTAATTATAGCATTATCGTCAGTAACAAACAACAGATAGACTCTGAAATAAGGAGTGATGCTGTAATTTGGATATGGTTTGCATTATGCCTCAAAGGTGCAGTGCTGGAAGTTTTGTCCCCTGAGTAGCCATGTTGAGGTAGTAGGACCTTTAAAAAGTGGGGCCAGGTAGAACATGGTTAAGTCACCGAAGGCACTGTCCTCAGAAGAGATTAAGATAGTTATTGAGAAACTAGTTCTTGCAAAGATAAACTGTTATAAAAAGAGTGAGCCTCATGTCTGAATTCCTCTTACTTCCTGTCTCACCATGTGATAGTTCCCTTCCACAGACTCTCCCATCATGATACCATTGACCATATGGTGTTATCACTATGATTATTACATAAAAAATTTTAAATGGTCTTTTATAAATACAATACCATCACACTTTATCTTTATCACAGTCCTGTGAAATAGATGTAAATTATTATCCCAATTTTATAGTTGATCAAGTACTCTTAGAGAAGTTAAGTAGCTTGTTATATTTTGTATTACTGTGTTTACTGAAAATGTAACATTTTTGTCATGAAATAAAGGAAATGCTTAACTTACAAATTTATCTTATAAATGTAGTATGCAAAATTTCATACACAGGACAGTCATGTGACTGTTGTCCATTTTACAGTTTGTGTAAAATTATAACAATAGCATAGATTGTGAATTGTAAATAGAATCAAGATAATGAGAATCATATTAGAATTGTGATATAATCGAATGAAATATGAATGTATTTTACAAGCAATAATATGTTATGCAAATAATAGTTACTATAGTGGCCTCTTTGAGTACCAGATGGCCTTATACAGCTAGAAACTCTGGGTCATAGTCTTGTTTTAGTACTTCTTAGTTTCAGTATGTGAATTTAGACCATTCAACCTTTCTGAGCTCCTGTTAAATGTAGTTAATACTCCTTTATCTCCCTCTATCTTCTTACATCACATATATACACATACATATACATTTGAGCAGATATACACTCATATAGGAATGTTATAACTGAGATGATACATATAAAGCCATCTAGTACGGCGCCTGACAAGTTATACATGTTCTCCTAGTGATAGTTTTCTACCTAATTCACTGAAACAATAAAAGAAACATGGTATAGGTCACACAGCACATTGAGCATTACTAAAATTTTATGATAATTGAAGATCTCAGTGCCTATTTTTTCTAGTGATCTCAGAGACATGTATACATTATCAACACACAGAACCATTTGAAATACTTTTTTTTTTTTTAGACAGGGTTTCACTATGAAGTTCAGACTGGCCTTGAACTCACGTTGTAGCCCAGGATGGCCTCAAACTCACAGTGATCTTCCTGCCTCAGCCTTCCAAGTGCTGAGATTACAGGAGTATGCCACCATGCCCTACTGAAAAAAAAATTTTTTAAAGAAAAGCTGTCTCTGTGTTTAAATCTATTAATTTCAGTTTTTCAGGTATTATGATCTTCATGATTGTCATTTAATCTAGCAACTGTCACTTTTGTTTTGAGTACATTAATTTGTCTCTGATAAGTTTCTAAACCACATAGCTGTGGACGTACTGCCTTCTTTCTTTGACCCATTAAAATTGCTTTCACTTTCATGGCATTTTCATGACTGCTTGATATATTGCTTTAAGCACTGGAAAGTAGATAAAAGATTTCTGGCACCTTGAGAAGGACGAATTTGTCCTGGAAGAGATTACATCTTGATATATGGTTATTGAATCTCTTGGAAAGTGTTGTATGAACTGCTAAGCCTTGTTACCTGTTTTTTTGTGTCTAATATGAGGTATCTAATGTATATCACATTTATGTGCTGTGAGGTGCTTATAGATTCAAGGTCATCTACGGCATTTCTGCACCAGTTCATGATATGTTTAAATAAGTAAGTATTTGGATGGAAAAATATATCTCATAGATGCTTTAAAAATTATTGATCTGATAACAGCACTACCTGATCACAGGGAAAATGATATTCAGATAGACCATGTTTTGAGTGAGTGATCACTTCTTTAAGAGTATGTTCTCTTGCTAGAGTATGTCCCTATATTCTTCCCTGTAAGTTTAGTTCTGAAATGCATATTCTTTTCTGGTTCATTTTTAAAATAATTTTTGTTCATTTTTTCACATTGTTCACAATGATTTTAATATCCAAATAGTTCCATATATGATATTTATATGTTAGTACAAAGGTGAAAAGCCAGCAACATTCTTTGTATTACCCAAACAGAGATTGCTAGTTTTCTGTGTTTGAACTTCAAAGTGTGGATTCTAGAATCATGATGTTGGGAAGTCATATATTATTTGTATACTCTGAAGACCTTAAAGAAAATTAAATATTTAGTTTTTTAAAATTTAAGAAGTAAGAGAAATGAAAAAAGTAAGGTGCTTATCAATATTTTACTTGCAGAAAAGAAATATTAGGAAAAATGCTCCCAACCCCTATTTCAGGGCTACAATTTTGAAAAATGTAGGATTGACATATGTGTTCATTGTTAGCATGGTTTAAATAAATGAAACTGTATAGAGAAACAGAAAAAAATAGAGATAGAAGGATCTTAAGAAGTGTTGCTTTCAGGGGTTACATGAAACCAGGTTTGTATACATCCTTAGAATATAAACTAAGGTTTATTAAGTCTCTGATAAATGCACCCAAGTAGCTGCAGCATCCGCTGTGAGAGCTGATCCTGTTAAAAAGTTTGGACCTGGCCTAGCTTGACACAGAGCAGCAGCAGCCATCATGTGCTGCCTGGTCACAACCATCCACCAACTCCAAACTGGCTCTATGCATTTCTTCCCCTTGGCAGAAACAAGGACTAACTGACCAACTGGCCAATGGATGAGACAAATACCCAGAGAGAGAAGGTAAACCAAGAGGGCCAAAGACCTAGGGAGAAAGTATAGGGTTGTCCAGCAGATTCAGAGATGCCAGTGTTACCCTCCTTCAGTGAGAGACACACGAGGGCCAAGAACTAGAGTCCCTAAAAAGTCATCAAACAGAAATTGAAGAGGTTAAAAATTCTGTTGTAAGTATGGGCAGCAGAAGAGACCAATGGAAGGATAGAATGTCAGGAGTAGAGGACAAGGCTCTGACCAGTGACAAATTAATGAGATCTACTGTACAAACAGCAACAGAACATGCATAAAGGATCCAATGGTTGCTAAATGATGCCAAGAAGACTAATCTAAGATAAACTATAATTAGTTAAAAATCAGAATACAGTACAAGTGGAGTAAAAATACTTTACTGAAATAATACAAGAAAATGTTCCAAAGATGGGAAAGAATTCAACCTATAGATAAGTGAGGTATATAAAACTACAAGTAGTCATGGTCAGAAAATAAGCTTTCCACAACACATCACAGTTAAAATCTCAGAAGTCCAACACGAGAATAACCTTAAAGGTGTTGTAGGAAAGCAATTAATCATTAATAAAGGTAAAGTCATTTGAATTACACAACACTTCTCAACACAAACTTTAAAAGCCTGGAGACTCTAGGGTGAAGTATTTCAGATCCTGAAAAAAAAAGTAGATTTCAACCCAGACTAATATATCCTTTAAAGCTACCTTTGAAAATTGATAAAGAAAGAAGGTATTTCCATGATAAATAGCACCTAAAAAATTCATTAACACCAAACCAGCACTAATGAAAAAAATCTAACGAAATGAATACACCAGTTAGAGAAGTTAAGTGAAGGGAAAGAAAGTCACCCAAAAGGAAGTACTACAGGAAAAAAGAAAGACACTATGAATGTAAACAGTTATTGTGGGGGACTTCAATACTCTACTGTCACACACAGACAGATGAACTAGACAAGAAGTCAACAAATAAATATCAGAGTTAAATAAAACCTTTGAACGAAGAGACTTAATAGATATCTATAGAGTGTTCCACTGCACAACAACAGAACAAACTTTTTTCTCAGAAGAACATGGAAATTTTTTCAAAATAGACCATATAGTAGCCATACAGCATCCTTAAGTAAATGTGAAAGAACCAAAATTATGCCATGAAATTTATCAGATCATAGCACAATGAAACTGGAAATCAAAGGCAAAAGAAACCACAGAAATTATGCAAACACATGGAAATTAAATAATACCCCCTTGAACAATCTAGGAGTTACAGAAGAAATCAAGGAAGAACCAAGATAGTTCCTAGTAGTAAATGGTATTACCAATACAACATATAAGAATGTATGGGGCCCAAGAAAATCAGTCCTATGAGGGAAGTTAATAGCTGTGAAAACCCACATTAGAGAAACAGAGCAAGCCCAAATACGTAAATAATGTAATGATGCACTTCAAGGTCCTAAAAAACACAAAGTACCCAAATCCAAAGCTAAGACAAGGAAGGAAGTTGTAAAGATCAGAGAAGAAAGCAATGAAATTGAGACTAAAAATACAATACAAAGAATTAATGAATCAAAGAGCTGGTTCATCAAAGATAAGCATAATAGCTAAACCCTTAGCCAATTTTAAAAAGAAAAAAAATAATTAACCCAAATCAATTCAGTTAGAATTTTAAAAGGTGAAATCACAACAAACATCAACAAAATTCAGAAGATAATTAGCAACTGCTTTACAAACATGTAAATCGATAAAACGGAAACTGTAGAAGAAATGAATAGGTTCCTAGATTCCTAGATTCAAATGAATTCCAGAAGTTGAACCAAGAAGATACAAAAATCTGAATAATCCCAAAACAGGCAATGAAATTGAAGTACTAATAACCTACCAACTAAGAAAAACCCAGGTCTGGATGGATATTGTATTCCCAAATAATGAGTATGATAATCCAAGTATTATAATCTTTTCTCTTGTCTTCCTCACAATCCAAGAAATTATATTTATAATTCCACTGAGACGTTATTGGAATCCCGATAAGTTAATTCCAATCTACCACCTCCAATGCAACCCACAGCGAGAATACAGATTCCGAGACATATTCAAGGTTAAGGGCAGCCAAAGGGTCCTGAGTCCAATCCTCATGAGGACATGCGGACAAAGGCCTTGATCCTAGGCTTCTCCCAGAATTCATTAACTGGTGAAGCAAGGGGGTGGCTAGAGGATGAGTGATAGTGAGGATGGCGGGAACTATGTGAGTAACTTGAGCTGGCTAGCAAGGTAGTGAGAAAGGTATCTCTGCAAAATGCATATGAAGGTATACAAAGGGTTCAATTTGCACAACCCAATAAAGATAGCAACTGAATTGTATTAGGAGGCTGCTGCTTCAGTTTCTGATATGCAAACCTTATGCACTGGGAACTCATAGCCTCTTTCTCGAGGCTCATCCCCAGTCCACATTCCTGGAGCTCACTGGCTCTGCCTTCCCGCTGTGTTTATACATTTTATAAAGGTCATTTTGGGAGGAAACAGGACACTGTCTGATGGCTTTAAAGACTACATACCAGTACCTGCTTCTGATATGTAAATTTTTATGCCGTGGGGACTCATAGCCTCTTTCTCGAGGCTCATACCCAGTTGACATTCCTGGAGCTCACTGGCTCTGCCATCCCGCTGTGCCTATATATTTTACAAAGCTCACTATGGGAGGCAACAGGACACTGTCGGATGGCTTTAGAGATTACATATCAGTACCTCAGCTAGCCTTATTTACAATGCTTAGAGCCAATTGAAGAGAGAAGGAAATACAATAGTCAGCTCTGTATACATCAACATAAGGAAATAAGTTTCGATATAATCAAAGTTGCAGCAATTGTTCTGCATTCAAGGGGACCCGCTCAAGTTGTCTTCCACATCTCTCCCTTTCTTGTCTTGTAGCTCCAGCAGGGTTAGTCGTGGTTGCATGGCCTCTAGTCATCTTCTGGTAGTGAATCCTCTATGACAGGCTTTAATGAGAAATATTATAAAGAATAAAATGAGAACACTAATTCCAATATAAAACCAAAAGTGAGCCTTGAGGCACACAAATGGATTCAATTGTTCTATAGCATCAGCAAACTTATCCCAATCCTTAATTTGGGTATCATAAGTAGCTGTCTATTGTGACATGGATGACACTAGTCTCTGAAGAGCATCTATATCCATAGAAATATTCTGATGAATTGCTCCTTGTATATGCCTTTTAATCATTCCCCAAGGATGTATGCTTTTATTATATGGCAATGGATGATATAAAAAAGTGTTATAGTGACACTTCGAACCTTGTTGTAACTGTAAGCTTTCAATCTGATGTCCCATCCATAGGACAGAGGTCTCTAAAATGCTCATTTGAGTTTGCAACTTTATATCAATCTCTCTCTGAATTTTCCAGCTCTCATCCCACAGATGGATTCACTTCTACAAGAACCTTGGGGTAGATTTAGCACTAATACTCCTCAAGCTTCTTAATGAAATTGAAAGGAAAAGAATATTTCCAAAATCGTTCCTGAAAGTTAGCATTATCCTGATCACAAAAACCATGCAATGATCCAAAGAAAAGAGAAGTATATTCCAATTCCATAATGAACACAGATTCACAAATCCTCAAAAAGATATTGGCAAACAGAATGCAACACATCATCAAAATGCTCAGATGTCATGATCTAGTAGGTTTCATCCTAAGGATACACAGTTGGTCAACATATACAAATCAATAAGTATAATCCATCACCTAAACAGGAACAAAGGCAAAAATCATGTAAATACATCAGTAGACACAGAAAAAGTCTCTGACAAAATCCAACATCCATCCATGAGAAAAACCCTGAAGAAAATAGATATAGAAGAATTTTAACTGAATCTGATAATATCCATGTAAAACAAATATACAGATGTTAAATTAAATGGGGGGAAACTAAAAGCTTTCCCTCTAAAATCAGGACAAGGACAAAGATGTTCACTCCTGTTCAACACAATATTTGAAACATTAACAAGAAAAATCGGGCAATATAAAGAAACAAAAGGGATATGTATAGGAAAGAAAGAAGTCAGATTATCATTACTAGCAGAGAAGACACCAAAACATCTATACAAAGACTTCAAGCATCAATAACCAAATTTAGAAATTTAACAGGATATAAAAACAGGGCATCAAAATCAATAGAATTCCTGTACATCAAAAAGAAACTCACTGAGAAAGAAATTAGGAAAAATATATCTTTCACATTAGGATTAAGAAAATTCAGGAATTAACCTAAGTGAAAGACCTCTATGATAAAAACTAGAGAACTCTGAAAAAAGAGATTGAAGAAGGCATCAGAAAATTGAAAGGCATCCCCTATTCCTGAATAGACACAATGAATATAGTCACCAGGAGACAGAGCAGGGGAATAGTGCTAGAGAGAAATAGGTAAAGGACTAGATATAGTACCCAATATCACACTGCCATGACCCATGCAGACACACCCAGAAGTGTCACTTACTGTTCCCCTCAGTGACTGTCAAGTGAATCAAATAGATAAAATTAAGTTGATACCATATGAATAGAAAGAAGTATTTTAAAAGTCTAGGTTTATGTATATTATGCCTTTTATTAAAAGAAACTACAACATGTGCCTTCTTAATTTAAATTATCCTTAATTTAGAAGAAGAGAAGATGGCCCCTTAGAGGCAACAGCAATGGTGAATGTTTTTGTATTACTGCTGGAAAAAAGCTGATACTCTGAGATGGGGAAAAAAGTAAAGTCTGGTATGGGAGGATTAATGAAAAGAACTCTAGTGAGCAGGACTAAAATCTGTGAGGCAAAGCAGAGAATCCTTAATAAAATAGGTATGGGAAGACTTTGTCTCAGGCTTATAAAAATCACTATGACAAACCAACAGCTAACATCATATTAAATAGGGAGAAAGTGAAAGTATGTCCACTATCACCATTCATGGTCAATATAGTATTTCAGAGCCATCAGACAACAGAAAGAAATAATTAGGATATGTATAGGAAAGGAAGTAGTCAAATTATTGCAATTTTCAGATGACATGATCCTTTATATGGAAGATCCCCCAAATACTTCTAGAAATTCACCAAAATACTCCTAGAATTAATAAAAAATTCAGCAATGTGGCAGGATACAAAATCAACAACAAAATCAAGTGTTCCTGTACACTAATAATGAACCCACTGAGAAAAAAATTAAGAAAACAATACAATTCACAATATCATCAAGAAAAATTAATATTTAGGAATTGATATAACCAAGGAAATGAAAGACCTCTACAAGGTAAACTACAGTACTCTTAAAAAAGGAGACAGAAGAGTACATCAGAAAATGGAAAGGCACCACCTCTTCTTGAATAACCAGAACCAACATTGTCAGAATGGTCATATTTCTAAAACTGATATATAGATTTAACACAATCCCACTCAAAATATCGACCACTTTCCTCGCAGAACTATAGAAAACAATCCTGAAGTTCATTTGGAACCAGAAGAGACCAGACTAGCAAAAGTGACTCTGCATAACAAATACAAAGCAGAACATACCACAATCCCAGATCTGAAGTTACACTTCAAGGCTGTAATGATAAAATACAGCATGGTCCTGTCACAAAAACAGACATGAAGATCAACAGAAAAGAATACAGTTTGCTGAAATAACCTGGGCACTTTCATCTGTTTGATCTTTTACATAGAGTTAAAAAAATGGAGGAAAGATAACATATTTAACAAGTGGTGCTAGGAAAATTGCCTATGCACATGCAGAATGTTGAAGTTAGATTCATATCTTTCATCGTACACTAAACTAAAATCAAAATGATTAAAACATCTAAACATTAAAAAAGAAGCAGTCTCCTGGAAGACGAAACAGGTAAAACTCTGAACATCATAGACATAGGGAAGGACTTTCTATACAGAACTCCAGTTGTATAAGAAATAATTCCAAGAGTCAATAAATGGGATCCCATAAAATTAAAAATCTTCTGCACAGCAAAGGAAGCAACCAAAGAGTGAAGAGACGGCCTACATAATGGGAGCTTGTTGTTGTTGTTTTTTGCCAGCTACACTTTGTACTGAGGACTATTACCTTGAATATATAAAGAACTCAAAATAATTAGATCCTCCAAAATAAAAGACCCAATCATAAGATGGGCAACTGAGTAGACACTTCTCAGAAGAATTACAAATGACGAATAAATACATGAAAAGAATCAATATCTTTGTGCTTTCAAGAAAGGCACATTAAAACAGCACTGAATTTTCATTTCACTCCAGAAAAAAATAGCTATAGTCAAGACTTCAAATAGTAACAAATCCTGGTAAAGTTGTGGGGAGAAAGGAATCTTTCTACACTGCTGCTGAGTATACATACTGTACAAAAACTATGGAAATCAGTACAGAGAGTCTTCAGAAAATTAAAATTACAAAATTTGACCCAGATATTCCACTCTCTGAATGAGTTAAAGACATCATATTGCAGTGACACATGCATACTCGCGTTTGTAGCAGCACAATTCATAATAGCTGAATCTTGAAAGTGGCCATCATCAACAGATGAATGGTTAAAGTAAATGTGGTATTTATACTCAGTGGAGTACTACTGTGCTATACAAAAGCACACATTTGAGTCATCTGAAGGAAAATGAATACACTTTGAAACTATAATGTTAAGCAAAATAAATCAGACCCTCAAGTTAAATGTTGTATGGTTTCTCTTAAGTGAGAAATTCAAAGTGTAAATAAATTAAAAGTAAAATAAAATATGCATAGCAGGGAACACAGAAATACGTATTTGTCAAATGGGATGGAGACCAAGAAATGGAAGAAGGGGGAAAAGGAGCATAAAATAAATTAAGATGTGTCATACACATGTAACAACTACCCACAATGTGTGTAATCATTATGTACCGCACACATCTACTATTTCATTGAAGGTTTAAAACCATATATCTACTTGCTGATATTAACCCTGAGCAGCTAACTAGCTCTATGATCCTGAGAGAAGGACTTAATCTCTCTTTGCTTTCATTTTTATGTCAATATAAAAGTGATAGTATCTATCTCATGAATGATTTTTTAAAATATCAAATGAGTTTGACATGTTATATGCTCTAGTAGTGTTCATTATATGGAAAGATTTTTAGTACGTATTAATTGCTGTTGAAATTGTGGGTATTATGTAAAGAAGCTCTCTGAACCTAGACCTCATTTCACTTCTTCGCAATACTAAATATATATTGAATGTATGGATCTTTAGTTACATATCAAGTTTCAATAACAATCAATGTTCTTTTCACTGCCCAAATAGGTTATTCATAGGTAAATACTATTGTCCAGTTTGTAAATTACAGGAATTCAGCATTTAAGGTAATAAGATGAAGACTGTAGTTTTCGAACAGATGAGGAAGCGCTATGCAGTTTCTAGAAACAAAATTTCCTCCAGCTTCTGTTGCTCAGTGTGTGAGTGAGCTACCCTCACAGCCTCCTCCGTGTCACATGGCATTTAATAAGTTTATGTAACAGAAGGAGAAATAAACATGATGCAATTATCTAAAAAAGATAATATAAATTAAATATTTTTAAAAAATTTATCTAACATTATAAAGGAAAAATGTAAGAGATGAGTAGGATTGATGAGAAAATGAGATACAGGAAATAAAATGAAAAGAACAAAGATAGATTAAGAATTAGTGATATTTAAGAAAATAATTACAACTGGAAGGCTAGAAGATGAATCTTTAAAATAACAGAGCAATACAATAAAATGAAACTTGCATAAATGTACCATCAGTGCACGATCTAGCTAAAGCTGGTATAGAAATAATTATATGTTGAAAAGAGGAAAATAAGTTTGCCACCAATAGTTAAAGACAACCGAAGTCTTTTAATAAAAGTGGATATATGTCTAGAAAAATCTCAGCTACTTTTGTCCTCCTAAGATCCCCTCAAAGATTTTTTAGGATTACAACCTTAGGGCACAGACTAGTCTTGCCTTCTTCCTTGTGATGCCTTATGCCTCAACTGTAGCTTTTCAAACCACAGCTATCAATCCATGCCATGCCAAATTCTTTCCTGAAGTCCTTTCTTTTCTTGGGTTTCCTAGTCTGCTCTTTTCACTTAAAACTTTATTTTCTTGATCTCATTATTTCCTGAAAAATAACCTGTGTTGTATGTCGCAGTGTTCCTCAGGTTTCTTTAGTCTCTGTTTCACTTTTAGACAAAGCAAACAAAAGTAATCTCTGAAAAGACTGGTGTTAAAGACAAATCAGAGAAACCTCAGTTTTTTAAGAATTACCTATCAAGTATTATTTCACTGCAGTGACAAATATAACATTTTGGCATTTTATAGAAATTGATAGTTTTTTAAAGTCAGGCTAAATACATTCAGATTAAGTTACACAAGGCAGTCTGCCTGATGATACTGTAGGATATCAGTTAAGTTACATGAAAATGATCGAATGGATTTAGAAAATTCTGGTTTTAGAATAAGTTAAACAGGGCCAGGAGTATAGCTCAGTGGCACAGCACCTGCCTGGCAAACACGTGGTAGTGAGTTAGATTCCCAGTACCATAAACAAATAAATGAATAAATAAATATATGAATAAAGAAAAGTTAAACAATCCTGTTTTCTAGAGAAAAATTTTGAATCAGTCTCTTTTATATCTCTAAGAGTGGGCTCTAGTGCTTTTCATACTAATTCAGTAGTACGGTCTTTTTGTTTGAGTGTGTTGCAAAGCCTGGAACTAGTATTTCATGAAATAAGCTTTGGAAAGCATAAAGAGCAAAAGTTACACCAACAGCCAGAAATTTAACTCCAGTCAAGTCTTCACAATGTCTGAAGCCAAGTTTGTTATTAAATTACTGATAGGAAAGATTTATAAAGTGGTCTCTGACTTTGTGGTACAATGGAAAGAGAATGGTGATGGAGTTAAACAACTTTTTCATTAAAGTATGTACTTTCTGAATGCAGTTTCATATGTTTTAACTGCAAAACTCAAAATTCTCTGCTCATTTTTCTGAGGTGAAATACACCTTAACATGTGTTTAAACTTTGAAAAAGAAGGAAATAAATACACATATGCAATGTTTTATTTGTTTAATGGATTCAATTCCAGAGTCAGTTAAATTTGGTAATCCAAATTTTTATCCCTTTTTTGAGATTGGTTTTTCTCTGTGTCACACAAAGAACTCACATCACCAAACAAGTTCAAATAACTTCTTTAGGGAAGAAAAACTACTATAAAACAAGTCAATATTTCACGCTGTAACAGAGACATCTGTGCACACAATTGCCATTCAGAGCAACCTAGTATACATCATTTTATAAGTCTTAGCATACATATTTAGCTTTCAAACCCTAAGATTGTTGCATTTAAAGAAGTGGCACTTCTTTTTCATATATTATTCATTACCTTTGAAATGCTAAATTGAGATTCTTTGAATGAGTTTTGGAAAAAAAATCTTAAATAATCCATATCATCATAAACATGTAGCACTCAAATAAATTTAGTCATTGTCCTTTTTTGTTATTTAAAATATTTTAAAAATTTTAAAATTTAATATAATACAAGTAGATCTTAATAAAGAAAATATAAAAACCACTTTTTACTTTTGTGAAAAAATAAAATTTCATAACAACACAGCTGTGTACCATAATCTTAAAAGAATGGCCAAAATGTTACTCAGACTACAAGTTAAAGACAAATAAAGACTCTCTCTTGCAAAAAAGAAACAGATAATATCATAAAACTTTATTATCAACGAACAAAGAGAAACCAATAGTATAAATGAAGCAAATTAGCATGTACAGTATATTGAAATAATTTTGAAATAATGAAATAAATAATTTGTGGAATTACTTGCTTGTCCCTATTTCTTATTATTCTATCTTCTATTTCATTCTTTGTTTTTATGTGTATATTATTTGAATTTCTTGTGTGTTTGACTTGTTTCACTTAGCATTATGTTCTCAAGTTACATCTGTTTTCCTATGAATGCCTCAAGTTTATCACTGCTCTTTAACTGCTCTTTCTTCTTACAACCTTTAATTTTAGTATTTGCAACTGCATTATAATATAACTATAATGCCTTCTCTATTAGTATACTTTCTGGATTAGATACAGGACACAAAATATTTTTCCATAATAAAGCAGTCATTGAATTGAATTGTCTAAATCTAATCCTCACACCTCCGTCATTTGGTTTTGTGAAATGAACAATGACATCTACTTTGATACACTCAGAGCAGGATTAAGACATCCTCTGAATCTTCTGACCATTTCAAAGATGAAAAAAAAATCCCTGCTAACTTAACTGAAAGACCAGATGTAGAATAATCTTCTATTTTTCTAGTGAGTGTTGAAAGGCTGAATTATACCAATGGAAACATACATTATGTTTAAATGAAAGTGTTCTCCCTCACCACCTATGTCCGTATTCATATATGCTTAATTTTTCTACATGCTTTGAAGTGACATATTGCTTTCAGATTAGTATATGAATGAATAATGAGTAAAAGCAACTCTGAAGGTTATTTGATGTCATATTCATTCATTTTGGAGATAATCTTTTTAATACTTAAATTTTACGTATTTCAGGAGTAAATGTTAAGGATCAAGCTTATTTTTCAAACATACAGAACCTCAGTGCTCTTCTATGCTCATCTCCCATTATTTCTCAAACAATTCTTTTCACAATTTGCTTAGTATTTAGTAAGTAGATGTCCTCTTAGATGATGTGGATAAAATTGGGTATTTATTAATTTAAAAAATTAAAGGTAAAATTAGGTTAAATATAGGATTAAATATATTCAAACAACTTTACTTGAATTAAATGTTTTAATATGAAATGTACTTAAATTGCACTTTAATTTATAATTTGTAAAGTACAGTTGTTCACAATTCTTTTAATATTAGTACTGACCCCTTTCTTTTTGGGATAGTTTTAATCTCTGATGTCCTTCTTACATGAATCATAGTGATAGTGAATTTTCTAGTATTTCAATTTTGGCTAGGCGTGGTGGTGAATACTTTTAATCCGAGCACTTGCAAAACTGATTCGAAACCAGCCTGGGGCATATGGCAAGTTCAAAACCAGCTGAGAATATCATTTTGATTCATGGTTCTATTAAAGTGGAATGGAAACTTAAAGATACTTGCAAAGCAATCTGAGCACACGATCTTTGTTTTCTTGTACAGGGGATTGAACCCAGGACCTTTGCACCCAGTGTCCCTTCCCGCTTTTAAATTTTGAGGGAGAATCCCACTAAGTTGCTAAATTGCCCAGGTTTCAATCCTCCTGCATCCCCCCTCCAGAGTGCTGGAATTACAGAAGTGTGCTACCAAGTGTGGCATGAAAATCTTTGTACCTAATGCCTATTTGATTGTGATTCTCTATCCATTTTTGGCACACCTAATTTGATAGCATTTAAAAATGATTGTGAAATACATTAATCGCAAAAGGCATTAATTAAAAATGCATAATTTAAGGACTAAAAATATAACAAACATTCACATACACATAACCAGCTAAGAATAGAACACTACCAATACCTTAAAAGCCTCCCCCTTTTAAAACAAATCATGTTCTATTTATACAATTTTAAATTTTTAAAATTTATTTTTGTCTGATACATAAAAAATAAAAATCATATATATTATGGGGTACCATATAATGTTCAAGTCATGTGTACACTGTATCTTGTTTGAATTCAATTAAAGATATCTATCTCTTCAAACGTTTATGATTTCTTTATGGCAAAAACAATAATGACTTCTTCTAGCTTTTTGAAATGTATAGTATATTGCTGTTATTTATAGTCATGGTACTGTGTAATAGTATGCCAGAATTTTTTACTCCTACCTAACTGTAACTTAGTAGCCACTGATGAACTGTTCTCTATCTCATCCTCTCCTGAACTATCCCCATCCTGTGGTAATAACCCCATTGTACTGTCAAATTCTATGAGATCGATATTTTTAAATTCCAAATACGGATGATAATCTTGCAGTACTTGTCATTCTGTGCCTGGCTTATTTCAATTAGCACAGTGATATCCATTTCTATCCATGTTGTTGTATTTTCTTCATTTACTGGTTAGTTGATGGGCACTAAGACTATTTCCATTTCTTTGCTATGAATAGTCCTGCAATGAAGATGGGACTGGAGATATTTCTTCAACATTCTTATTTAATTTCCTTTGGATATATATTCAGTAGTTAGATTGCTGAATCATACAGTAATCCTATTTTCCATTTGTTGAAAGGCTTTCATCCTGCTTTACATAGTAGCTATACTAATTTACATTCCCACTAACTGTATACAAGGGTTCCCCCTTTCTCCAAATGTCCCCTGGTACTTGTTACCCTTAGTCCTTTTGATAATAGTCATTCTTGCTGGCATGAGGTACTTTCTCATTGTCCTTGATTAGTGATGTTTAACATTTTTGATGTACTTGTTGATCATTTTTGTGTTTACTTTTGCAAAGACTCCATTTAGATCTATTGCCTGCATTTCATTTGGTCATTTGTTTATTTGCTATTCAGTTATTGGAGTTCTTTACATATTGAGGACACAAACCTTTGTCAGATATATAGAATTCAAATGTTTTCTCTCATCCTGTAGGGTGTCTTCATAATCTGTTGGCTGTTCCTTTTGGTGTGCATAGTGTTCTAGTGTAATGTGGTCTCCCATATCTGTTTTCACTTTTGTTTCCTGTGCTTTTGGGATCTTGTCCAAATATTGTTGCCCATTCCACTATCCTCAAGCATTTCCCATATACCTTCTTCTAGTAGTTTAATAGTTTCCAGCCTTCGCATTTAAGCTTTTAAACCACATATGGTTCATTTTTGTAACTGATGGGAGGTAGGGTCCAGTTTCATTTGTTTGTACATGGATACTAAATTTTTCTGTCTTTCTCCATGTGTTTTTAGCCAGAACCAAAAGTAAATGGTCATAAATTTGTGGGCTTATCTCTAAGCTCTGTATTCTGTTCTACAAGTCTGTGTCTGTTTTTATGATGATACCGAGTTGTTTTGGTTTCTACAAAACTCTATACTTGCACTTCATTTTCTCCACATTTTGAATTGTAATATTCCACTTAACAACTTTATGTATTGATTATCTCTTTATATATTCATGTGAATATTATTTTTAATTGTTTCATTTTTAGTCTTTGAGCAAAGGTTTGGTTTATACATTATACTTACAATATTAGAGCATTTTGAATTTGTTTGTATAATTACTCCTAGCATTGAGCTGTATACTTTTCTATGTTTTTTTTCTACTCACTAGTGATCTCAATTTGAAGAATTTCCTTTAGTGTTTCTGATGAACAAGTTTGTTGGAGGTATACCCTCTTAACTTTTTGTTTATTTCCTTTATTTGTAAAGGAAGTTTGGCTAGGGACAGTATTCCTGGTTGACAGTGTTTTTCCAGTAGTATTACAAAAATCTCACAGTACTCTTTTCTTGTCTATAAGGTTTCTGCTGAGATGTTTTCTGCTCGGAAATAAGGATTTGTATTGGCTATTTGTTTCTTTTCCTTTTGGCAAACTTAGGAATCTTCTCTTTCTTTCACTTTTGAGAGCTTGATTATAAGATATCATGGAATACATGTGCTTGAGTTATATTTGATGGTGAACTT
Source organism: Dasyprocta punctata (assembly GCA_004363535.1). Classification (NCBI taxonomy): domain Eukaryota; kingdom Metazoa; phylum Chordata; class Mammalia; order Rodentia; family Dasyproctidae; genus Dasyprocta; species Dasyprocta punctata. Next base: position 6,695 of record RJWM01025795.1, on the reverse strand, counting down.
TATCTTTATCTGGATATTAGTATTCTTCATTAGGTTTGAGAAATTTTCTGTTATTACTTCTTTGAATAAACTTTATACTCTTTGAGATATTCAAATTCTTCTTAAATCTCAATAATCCTAATATTTATACATTTTTAATGTTGCTCCAGAAATTTCCATTAAGTTATATTCATTTTGCTTCATTACTTTCTCTTCTGTGTATTTTAAAATAGCCTATCTTTAAATTCTCAAATTCTTTCTTCTGTTTCACGCATCCTGCTACTACATTTTTAATTTTTCTGAGTGTATTTCTCAGTTTAAGTATGATTAATTATTTAAAAATTGATTCTATCTGTCATTCAGTTTTTCTGTTAGACTATCAAAACATTTTTCAGTGTTATTTTTGATGTTACTGAATTTCCTTAAAACAGGTGTTTTAAATTCTCTAAGAATTTTCCATAGTTATTATAGTATTTGGTCAATTTCTGATACCTCATTTTGACTATTTGGTGAGACCATGTTTTTCTGAAACCCCATTATAATGTTTTCTGGGCATTGAAGGATTAGATGTTCACTGTCATCTTAAACTAATTTTGTATCTGTCTTGCCAGCAGAGGCTCATTTTCTTTGAGCCTGTAGTCACTTCCACTATTTTATCACTAGGTGGTGCTCAGGTCTAGATTAGCTGAAAGTATACAGTTGGTGTGTTGCCACAGACTCAGTCCTAGAGGGTAGTCAAAGCCCAGGTTTTTGTACAATACATTATTGGTGTGTTCAGAAAGAGCCAGAAGAGTGTCTACAGAAAGTAATCTGTCCCCACTATCCTCTCTGTGGGACTGGGATAGATCATGATTCCTTAGCCATAGTTAATGGCCTCTGGTCAGGTACTGCAGGATTCTGCCTGGTTCTGGGCAAAGTTAGCATGGATTGACCAGTCCTAGGCTCCCATGTTACACCTATGGGTACTAATACACTCAAACTGTATCAGTTACTGAATCACAGCATACAAAGACCAGGACAGTATTGGGTTAGGACCAAAACCCATTCTACTATGGGCTACTGATAAGGTAGAATCATAGCCTAAAACCACTGCAAGCAGCCAGAGGTGATACTAGCTGGAATAAAGGTCTAATAGACTGGGATCACATGTCTTCCCTTGACACTGGAGCTTTTCTTAAGGAGTCATACATCCACAAATAGGCCTGGGACTTGGATGCTAAAGATCTTCCTAGTGTTAGGTTTCACCAGCCCATCACTTAGCTCCAGGGGAAAATCTCATGCTTACTATTTCTCCTAACCACAGTGAATGGGGTCTTGCACCATGCTATGGTGTGTGAGGTTGGGGTAATGTTGGTGAAAACGTCCCTTCACCACATAGACTGATGCTAACATGGGTTGCACCTCAGTCTCGCGGTGACAAAAACATGCATACTCTTATGAGTGTGCCATTCTCCTGTGAGGCAGCTAGTGGTGATGCAAGCTGACAAATGAATATTTCCAATTAAGGTGCAGGTCTCTGCCTTACGTTGGGGGCGGTTCCAGAATCCTGTTTGTGAGCATTGGCCTAGGAATAGCTGGGCTGTTAAAGGTTGGGAGACAGATGGTGGATGACAGTCCTAGCATCATCAAAGTTGATGCTACTCTGATGTTTTAGTCACTGTCTCATCATTAGAACAAAATATCCAACACTTGGAATTTAAATCAGAAGGTTTTGTTTTGGCTCGCAGTTCAGAAGTTTCAGTCCATGCCCAGCAGTCTTAAACACAGATATGGCATGAAAAAAGGCCCAGGGCAAAGAAAAACTGCTAACATCATGGAGATCATGGAGCAGAGACAGAAGGGAAGAACCAGGGAGGGATACACACCCTTTCAGGTCATGATGCCAGAGGCCCACTTATAACAAGGCTTCATCTCCTAAAAGCAAGTCACCTGTAAGGTCTACATAATTGAATCACCTTTCAAAATCTCCACTTCTAAACACAAGAGACTCCCAGGGGACACTGTTGATGTAAACCATAACATTCTGCCCTGGCCCCAAAAGTTTCACATGCATCTCTTTATGTAAAATGCATTTAGTCCATCTCTAATGCTCACCTAATTCTTAAACAGTACCATAATGGCTGAAAAGTCAAAGTCAAAAGTCTCCTCTGAGTCTCAAGACAAATGTGAGCTTGAACCCATACAAAAATCAAAGGGAGAGCTAAATAATATCACAGGGTAAACATTATAGTTTTTAAAAGGGATAAATGGGGAGATACTAATGTAACCAAAGGAAGACTGAAACTCAGCAAGACAAACATTAAATCATGTGATTCCATGTCCAACACCAAGGGCAAAGATGTAAGCTCCAATTGACTTGGGCAGTCCTGTCCCTACAGCATTGTCTATTGCAGCTTTCATGGCCTCTCTATTAAGCCTGTGGCCTTCCTTAGCAGACATTCCATGTTCCTGGCTTCTCCAATTTCCTGAAGTCTCCACTCACTTTCAGCTTCATTCTCACAGCTTCACAAACTACGTGGGTTCTCAGGCCTTCTTTTGAAATTTGGATGGAAGCCCTCCTGACCTAAAAAGTGTATAAACCAGGACCAAGGCTTGCTACAGCTTGAACAGCACTGGATCTTCGCTGCAGAGGCCTATGAACACTTGGATGACTGAACTCTGGGAAACATTTTTCTCTTCATCCTAGAAAGAATGGAGCACCTGGGGAACTTTTTTCTCAAAGTAAGGTCTTAAACTTTTGCAGAGTGAAGGATGGGATATTCCTGTTTCCCAGAATGTCCTCAAGGTGCCCTTTCTATTGTCCTGACTCATCATACTTGACTGTTCATTAATGTCAATTTTTTTCAACAAACAAACTGGTAAGGGTCCAAATTTTACAGGTTCCAATTTTATAGGCACTTACTTTCTGGCCACCAACAAAAATATTCAAATTATTCAATTTGACGTTTTGCTTCTGCTCCTCACAGTAGATCTTGCTAAAGGCAGTGAGCAGTACACAGGGCAGGTTGTGGTGAGATGTGAACTCCAAAGGGCTTAGGCAGCCACACCCTAAAATATTGCTTGTTGCAGAGCATGTGGTCTTTCTCCTGGAATGACTTTTTTCACTGTATGTAGCATCCTTAGACGTCCAATGTTCCTGACTTCTCCAATGTCCTGAGGTCTCCACTGTACTTGCAGCTTTATCCTTACAGCTTCCTGCACTGTCTTCTTGGGGCACACTGACTGGTTTCCCAGGCCTTTTTCTGAAATCTACATGGGGAAGCTTTCATGACCCAACACTTCTTAGATTCTGCTTGCCTGTAGAACCAACACAATGCGGATGATGCCAAGATCTCATGCTAGTTTGAGCATAGCAGATCCCCCTTACATTGTGGCTGCAGAGGCCTGTGAGTTCCTGGATGCCTGGACACTGTCAACTTAATCCTGGAACCAATTCCCTATGAGGTTCTTCTTACAGCAGGTTGTAAAAGACTTTTACTTTATCCTTGATCTAGTGAAGGGTAAAGCTGATTCCTAAGATGCTTGTAAAGTATTTTTCCTGTTACCCTGATTAAAGGTCTTCTTTTTAATGGAAATCTTCTTAGTAACCAGGCTGTCCTTCACTCTCAATTTTTAGAGAGAAAAACTAAAAACTTCTGCTTTTCTTCTGGGCAAAACCGAAAACTTTTAAAATTAGCTTTTGCTCTTGATTTTCATAGTAAATCTTGATAAAAGGAAAAAGCAGTCCTATGCCATGACCTGAGGGTTGGACTGCCTTGAAATTTCCTCCACATAATTCATTAATCCCTTAATTTTAGTTTCCTACAGAGTCTCAGGACATAAACAAATTGTAGGCAAATTTTCTGCCAGAGATTCATATACATGTTTTGAGCCTAGGTACAGTAATACTTCAGCTCATGCAGACTTCTGTTTGCAAAGAATTCAGTTCACAAACAAAAATATTTGGCAAAGTTTTGCTTTCTTTCTCAAACTCTGCACCAGGTGACAAACATGACCATGGCCATCTTCCCCACACAAACAAATGAAAACCCGCAGCCATCTTTTCCAGAATCATAAAACAAATTAAGTTTGTAAACTGAGATACCACTGCACTAATGAAGTTCTTGTTTTTTCTTTTTTCTTTCTTTCTTTCATTATTATTATTATTTTTTTTTTTTTTTGTGGCAGTGGGGATTGAACTTACCACCTTGTGCTTGCCAGGCAGGTGCTTAAACCACTGAGCCAAGCTCCCAACCCTAGTTTCTTTGAGACAGGGTCACATTATGTAGTTCAGGCCAGCCTTGCACTCACGTTGTAACCCAAGCCGGCCTTGAACTCACAACTCTCCTCCTATCTCAACCTCCCGAGTGCTGGGATTAAAGGCATGCACCACCACACCCAGCTGTTTGAAGTCCTGGTTTTCAACTGAAATCTCCTGAGTTTGGTCTTCACTGTCTATATTTTTAACAGCATTCTGGTCATGTGTGTTCTAATCTGTATATCCCACGAAGCTCAGCTTGCAGCATTCTAGGGCTTCTCTAGCTTGGATCTCCAAACTTTTCTAAACTGCTGTGCATCAGTTTCAAAGACTTCTGAACCATGTGGTCAGATAGTCACAGCAACAACTCTTCTCTTCACACCAAAATCTGTCTTAGTACTTTCCTCATTTCTGAGAAAATGCCCGACACCTGCAATTTAAATGAGGGGCTTATTTTGACTTATATTTTTTCAGAAGTTTTCATGCCTAGGTAACTGACTCCAAGACAGGAACACAATGGTGGAAGGGCCTAGGCAGAGGAAAACTGCTCATATTACAGTGGGCAGGAAGCAGAGAGAGCAGGAAGGAGCCAAGGAGGGAGATATACACTTCTAGGTCATGTCCCCAGTGACTTGCCTCTAACTCTGCCCTACTTGCTAACTGCAAGTCAACCATAGCATCCCCATGATCAAATCACCTTCCAAAAACCCTGCACCAGAGTGCATGAGGCTGATGGGAGACATTCTTGTTATGTATCATAACATTGGTTTCATAGTTGCAGGGCCTACATAGTCTCAGTAGCAGCATGGTTATGTCTCAGGTCCATTTTAAGGCTGAAAATTATGCAGGCCAGGACTCAAATCTCTCCCACCAGTAAACAGGTCTCTGCCTGATATCAACGCCAGTCTTAAGGTTCTGTCTGTGAACTCTGGCCTGTGTATGGAAGCTTCGGTTTCTCCCAAGTGTTGTGTTGTACTATGGCAGATCTGGCAATAGGCAACAAAACAAAGCCCCTGCTAGCTTTGGAGCCCTCCTCCCCAGAAAGGTGGGTCTCTGCTTATTGCTCTACCACCTGGGAATGGAGGAGGAGTGGTGGAAGCAGTCAGCCTTTTTGGGCTAAGGTAGTTCCTGTCAACTTGGTCCTCAGATATTGGCTTGGAAATAGGAATCATGGGGCTTTGCCCAGCTAGAGAGGGCCCTCATACTGGGCTTCAAGTTGAAGGCATGAACTTTATTTTTTCTTTTCGCTAAGTGGAGGATTTATTCTCCATAGCAGGCTGCTTGGAGTTGGAGAAGGGGCCATACAGGAAACAGTTCCTTCTTGCCTTGTATGTCTTTTTATTTTGTTATACTGAAAGCAGACATTATGGTCTCTCACCCGATTTCCTTGGCTCATGTGAATGTTATTTGGGGCATGAAAACTGTTCAATGTTGGGTGCCTCTGGAAAGATGACTACTGAAGAATCTTAGCTGCTGTCTTGCTCTACCTCCTCAAAAATCCTTGTTTCAAAATGCAGAGGAAAATGCTAACATGCTTTTTGTGATGGTCATTTTCTGTTGTCATTGCAGTTTTGCCATCCTATATGTATCCTTAAAGAAAGTTTTTTAATCTTTTTTCTAAATAATTTAACAAATACACCAGTTATAGGAGTATTTTCTTTGTTTATTCAATATTATATTGATATGTACAATGAATTTAATTTTACTGCAGTATAACATTCCATTTTATTTCATTTAATTCAATTAACCATTCTACTAGACATTTGGATTTTGTTTCAGTTTAAGTCTCCTTAAAGTAGGTGTTATGGATTACAAACTGGTGATCAACTTGGCACCAGTTGAATTGGTTTAACTGGTGTTGAGTTAAAGATGCTCCACCTGAAGAAAGTTGCCAGCATAAATAGGGACGTGGAGAAGAAGAGCCAGGCATTGTGGGTTCTTCCAAGAGTTGCTGTTGGAGTCGCTGGTTCTCCTAGAGGTGCTTGTCATGCTGGCTTCGCCAATATGGACTCAGCCATTATCGTCGGAGGAGCTTGGGACCTCATCGGTGAGAGTGGCTGTGGTTCACGTTGTGGGAGCTCTGCTCCTCATATTGTGCATCGCTTCCTGGCTCCGGAGGGGAGGCTGTGTGCTGGAGAAGCTTGTCACGCTGGGCTTCCTGACCTGTGCCCAACTGTTCTCCATCGTCGGAGGAGCGTGGGACCTCGTCGTGTTGGGGATGGCTGTGGTGCTCTTCAGGGCAGCCCCGCTTCTTCTTTTGAGCGTGACTTCTCGGCTCCTACGTAGAACCCTCAACCCACTGCACAGCTCCTTCACCCTGCTGGCATAGACTTTCTAGCTCCACCGCTGACCTGTGGCCTTCCCAGCACAGAACCGTAAATAAACTGGCGTGAGCCCTTATTGTGGGCTCTTAGATTCCTAGTTGGTACTGTGGGAGGCATTGTCATGCATTTGGGTCTCTAGTGGGACTCTTGCATGA
>RJWM01025794.1:0-28860 GCA_004363535.1 Dasyprocta punctata | reverse complement strand
TGTGTCTTAGGGTACTACTGCATGGTTGATGTTTGTCCAATTGCTGGGTCCCACAATGAAGGGGAGAGCCATTCACCTGAATTCCTCCTGCAGGGCCTGTTGGGTGAATCCTATATTCTTCCTAGGCTGACTAGCCTAGGGGCATTGATGTAAGGCAACCCTTAGTTCCGATTGTTACTACAGCTTCAGGCTATTTCAGGCTGCCAGATCTACCTGGCTATCCTGTGCACCTCAGCCAGGACCCTACTGTGTCACTGGGTGTCTCTTAAGTCCTTTTGATTTCCTCCGGGTTGGAGGAGGCCTTGTCAGCACTGTCCTCAACTCACCTGGTGTTCTCTGTGTGGAGGAAGGACTCACCCACTCTTGCCAGTCTCACCAAGGTCCTACAGCTGGGGGTCGGTGAGTTTGCTGTTGCTCCTGTTTACTCATTGAGGTCCTCTGTTTGGGAGGGAAGCTCACCACAGTGTCACAAGCCCCCTGAGGTCCTCCGTGTGGGTGAGGGTTTGCTGAGGCTCCCATCAGCCCACCAAGGTTCTACAGGTGGTGGAAGGGGTCACTTATTGTCCCTAGGCTGCTGTGATCTTTTGGGTGTGGGGGAGGGTGACCGACAATCCTGTAGGCCCCCTAGGTCAGGCGGGTGAGGAGGAGGGGCAGCCAACGACCCAGTGGCTGACCTAAGTCCTGGGGGCAAGGAGGAGGGGCAACCGATGATCCTGCCACTGCCCTAGGTCTGTGGGGTGAGGCGGGGGCAGCCTACAATCCCACGGCTGCCCTAGGTCTGTGCAGGGGGGTGAGGAGGATGGGCCCGGAAACCTCTTTAAAACCTCAAGTTTAAGAGAAAAATCAACTCATGTAATTGTCTTTATTTTATGGATTCTGTGGATGAGGATTATAATGGGTGACAGATGTTTATTATGTTGAATAACAATTCAGTGCACCACTGTGGAGTCCCAGTTTTGTTTCATAAAGTGATACTAAAACAATGCACTGTAGTGATTATTAACATTTTCAGTGAGGTCACAGACTCCTTTCTAGAAACCTGCTGAAAACTGTTCCCCCTTAGCTCCATTCTCTAAGAAGCTGGGTTATTTGAGAGCATGATTATTTTAAATATAGTTATTCCTTTTGTCTACTTCACAGTGCAGTTCGTACACCATCTTTTTTAGGGAGTAGCACCCCTCTCCATGCACACACATATCTCATAGTTGGGATGAAAAGTAGTATTTTTTTTTATTGGTTAAATCATTGGTTGGAAATACTGAGTGTTTCTTAATTGAGTAAACTGGTAGCTAATAATGATTATAATATCCACCATTTGCTGAATACTTAATTTGAGCCAGAAAATCCATGCCCATATTTAGAAAGCTTACAATAGCCCATTTTGCAAATAAGGAGAAGAGAGTAATTTTTTTTTCTTATGCTAAGGCTTTGTATGTAACAGGCAAGTGCTCCACAACTAAGCTACATCTCCAGGCTCTCCGAATAGAAGACAAGCAACTTTACAAGGATATGTAACCTCTGGTTCCAAGACCTTGCAAAAAAAAAAAATGCATGCTGTTAGAATTTAGGGGCTCTGCCAGATAGGAAAATATAGCACTGGCTCTCTTGTAAAAAAACAAAACAAAACAAAACAAAACAAAACAAAACAAAACAACAACAACAAAAAACCAAGTAGATAAAAAGTGTGAAAGTAAGTAAATAAGACCATATAGGAAGCATAGTATATAAAAAGAAACTGTTTTATTCCCCTTTTCCCAGAGCAGTGTGGTTTTGACATGTCACGTTTCCCCTAATAAAATTTCAGCAAGATTTTATATGTATTTATGGACAAAATGTTTTAATTTAATTCCATAAGACAGCCGGGAATTACACACATTTGCTTTTTCACTCAAAATATTTGTTTAGAATTAGTCAATTGATTTAATATGTAACATCAGTTAGTGTGAACAAGAAAAGAAGGGTAATTGACAGGAGAGAAAATATTATTGCATAATGTAACCATTGTGTTGATAGAATGAATTAAGTGTTTTTCAGAAGAAATATTTAGCATTAAGTCTGATTTGGAATTCAATGAAAAAAATATCGGTACTGTGTCTTAAATCAAAGTACATGGCAGAAACTTATGCTTAGGAAATTGTTGTAAATTAAATAACCCGATATGAATACTACATTATATAGCAGTGCCATGAATGTATTTTTATTCAATTAATTTGGTACTGCTATAAATTGTATATTGCAATTGCAAATTGTATCTTTTTTTAGTCCATGTTAATAATGTAGAATGGTGAGGTTCTTTCTGGGAGTTTGACACATGTGTTTTACATATTTTCATCATTTCCAATCCCATGACTCCATTTTCCCCCTTCTCCAATCCTGTTCCCCACCTCTGAAAGTCTCCCTTCTAGTTTTGTCATTTGTTCTTTAATTTTTAGTCTTCTCACATAAGAGAAAACATACAATATTTAACTTTTAGAGCTTGACTTATTTTGCTTAATAGTATGTTCTCTAGTTCCATTCATTTTCCCACAAATAACATGGCTTTATTCTTCATTATGGCTGAATAATATTCCATTGTGTATTCATTTTATTTATCCTGTCATCTGTTTACAGTCATCTAGGTTGTTTCCATAGCTTAGCTGTTATGAATTGTGCCACTATAAACGTGTGCGCATGTATCACTACAGTTATGTTGTCTTTAATTCTTTTGGGAATATACTCAGAAGTACAGCTGGATCGAATGGTATTTCTGTTTTTCAGTTTTTGAGAAGTCTTTATACTGATTTCCAGTACTTATGATAGTTTACATTCCCACCAACAATGTAGGAGTCACCACCACTCCAGCCTCCTCACATCTTCGCCAGGATTCATGAGTTTTTGTACTCTTGATGACAGTCATTCTGATTGGGATGAAAATCCCTAATACTTGCATTTGAATTTTCCTAGTGGATAAAAATGTCAAACACTTTTTCATATTCCTATTGGGCATTTACACTTTTGAGAAGTACCTATTTAGTTCATTTGCCCATTCTCTGATAGATTCGTTTTGGGGAGGTTAATTCTTTTGAGTTCTTTATATAGTCTACATATAACCATCTATCAGAAGCATAACAGAGATTTTCTCTCATTCAGTAGGTTGTACTTTTACTGTTTCCTTTGCTGTGCAGTTTATTAATTTGATGTAATCCTGTTTGTTGATCCTCAGTATAATCCCCTTGCTTCTAGACTCCTATCCAGGAAGTCTTTGCTTGTGCCTATGGCTTCAAGTGTTTCCCCTACATTATTCTCTAGTTTTGTAGTTTTTGGTTTTGTACCTAGGTCTTTGATCCATTTTAATTTGATTTTAGTCCAGGTGAGAGCTAGACATCTAGTTAACTCTTCTATTTGTAGATACGCAGTTTTCCCAAAACTCTTTGTTAAAGAGGTTGTGTTTTCTGCTGCAGATTATTTCGGACACTTTGTAAAAACAAACAAACAAAAACTGAACCATAGAAGAGAACAAAACAAAACACACATGCACACACACACACACACACACACACACACACACACATCCCTAAAAACCAACCAGATGACTGTACATGCATGGGTTTTTTCTGTCTCTGACTTACTCCAATGATCTGTTTTGTGCCAGTACCACGTTGTTTTTAATACTATGTCTTTGCATTGTAACTTGAAATCCAGTATTGTGCTTCTAGCATTGCTCTTTTTGCTCAGGGTGACTTTGGCTATTCTGGATCTTTGATTTCATATGAAATTTAGTTTTTTCCCCTAGTTTTGTGAAGAAAGTTGTTAATATTTTCATTGAGGTTGCATTAAATGTGTATTGCTGTTGGCAATATGGTAATTCTGACAATATTAGTTTCTTGAATCCATGAATGTAATTTGACTTCTCCCTTTCCTATTCGTATTCTTTTTCTTTCTTCTGCTTGCTCTGGTTAACATTTCAAGTATTACACTGAACAGGAATGTTAAGTCTGCACCATTGCCTCATTCTAGATTTTAGAGACAATGCTTTTAACTTTCTCCCTTCAGTATAATGTTAGCTGTGAGTTTGTTATATGTGGCTCTTATCAGTTTGAGGTACAGTCCTTCTGTACCTATTTTCACCACAGATTTTATCATGAAATGATGTTGGATTTTGTCAAAGGCTTTTCTCTTTTTTTTGCATCTATTAGGATGATGATGGAATTTTAACCCTGATTCTATATGGTTTCTTATGCTTTTTGATTTACACACGTAAAACTATCCCTGGACAGAAACCAAGTTGGTCATGGTTTTTTTTTTTTTTTTTTTTTTTTTTTTTTTTTTTTTTTTTTTTTTTTTTTTTTTTTTTTTTTTTTTTTTTTTTTTTTTTTTTTTTTTTTTTTTTTTTTTTTTTTTTTTTTTTTTTTTTTTTTTTTTTTTTTTTTTTTTTTTTTTTTTTTTTTTCTTTTGATAGGTTGTTGAATTTTGTTTGCAAGAAACTTATTGAGGATCTTTACAACTATGTTCATTAAGGATACTGGTCTGTAGTTTTTCTTTCTTTATTTATTTTTTGTTGTTGTTGTTGAGTCTTTATCTGGTTTTGATATATAAAAAAGTAGATATTCAAGCAAATCACTCAAATGTGCATTGGGAACAGGTGGCCGGAGATGCAATCAGTCCTCGTCCTCATCATGTCGTGTTATGCAAAGTTGCTGGATCCTTGAAGGCATGGGCAATGCTGACTGTTCTCAGAGCCTGGCACCACCACGATTCACAGGAGAGGCTGGGGGCAGGTGTGAGGGCAGATTCAACCCCCCCAGCCCATTTTTAAGTTTAGTTGTCATTTTCTTTGATTGGTAGGAGTTCTTTATATGTTCTGGGTAAAGTCCTTTTAACACACACACACACACACACACCCCTAATCTTTTTCTGCTTGATTAAAGAAATTTTTGACTACTACAGTCACAAAAATATTGCCCTGCATTCACCTCTAGAAGGCTATGGTTTTATATTTCACATTAGGTTTATGTCCATTTCCATTAACTTTTGTGTATGAGGTATGTCTCAAAGTCTAGTTTAAAAAATACTGATAAACACTGCTTATTGACTAGGTTAATGATGGTAAACCTTTCAGACCTTTCGATGACACAAACAGCCCACTGCACCACGCATGCCATAGATTTACCATTGTTGGACTGGACCATCATTCTATAACATGGCTGTACAACCTTGGCTTGCCTTGGCTACACTAAGTGAAGAGGAATAGTCTTAGAATGCATATAAAATATATAATATAGTTAATATATATATGAGCAACAAAACTTCCTTTTTTATAGTTTTATTATAACATTAAAAGGAAGGCAACATAAACGTAAGACTAGTGGGATATTTGACCTTGTTTTCATGAAATTACTACATCAATATCTGATTTGATAGAAGTGGTTGCCCAAGCTTAGTGATTAAATAAGAAAACTTACATAACTAATTAATAACAATAAGCACCTGGCTTCATAGACATACACATGTAGGTAGGTTGAAATACTATTATTGGTAATCACTGTTTTATTGCCAAGTTGAACAAGCACTTGTAATGTCTGATACACAAAGGTTTTGATTACACTGTGTGTGGCAGGTGTGGGCAGTGGAGTTAGCCTGACAAGTGCCCTGCCCTACACAGTGCTCCTCATCACCTACACAGTGGGCCCTCAAGCACTGCAAAATTATAAAAATACAAAAAATTACAGTAAAGTTAGCAGTTTATCATCTTGTGAGGCTGCATCACAAGCTGTCTGCAGCCACATGTAGCCCTTAGGCCATGGTTTGAGGATGCCAGATAAAATTGCTGCACAGCCTTTGTGGAGAATCGGACATGTTTGTGAGTCTGTTTCTAACCTACAGGTCAAACATCCCTAATTTGAAAATCTGAAATCCAAAATGCTCCAAATTCCAAATTGCTTTCAGTACCACCATGATGCCACAAGTGAAAAATTTTACATCATGAAACTTTGTTTTATATATGAAACTATAAAAAAAAAATTGTGTACACCCAGGCAAGGTAGTACACATCTATAATACCAGCACTCTGGGGAGCTGAGCCTAGAGGATCACAAATTCCAACCCAACCTGGGCAACTCTGCATTTTAGTGAGACCCTGTTGCAAAAAACCAGCCAATCCACCAACCAACCAAAACATGAGTTGGGGTTGCAGCTCAGTGCAAAGGCCCTGAGTTTAATTAGTACCGAAAAAAAATATTGTATAGAATTACCTTTGGTTGTGTCTATAAAGCATATATGAAACATAAATGAATTCTGCATTGACATGCATTTCATCCCCAAGATAGCTCATTACTGAATGAAAATACTCAACAATAGAACAAAAATGAAACACTTCTGGCATCAAACATTTTGGATAAGTGGTATTCAACTTGTAGTTTGTTCTGTTTACGTGTTCATCCTTGTACAGATGCTGCATTTAATTATTCTAGTTTTATAAAATATATTGAAGACACATTAGATTTTCCAAATTTGTTTTTTCACTTTAAGATTATCTTAGCTACTTTTCATCCCTTTCGTGTATAAGTTGAAGAATTAGTTTATTAAATCCACAAATTAAAAAAGAAACTTGATGAGAAATTTTAATTAGGATTTCACTTAATTAAATTTTAATTTGGGAAGAACGGACTCTAATTCTAAGAACATGTTATATTTCTCCATTTACCTATTGGTGCATCCTTTAGCAATGCTACTTTTCAGTATAGCAGTGTGCACCTCTTTCATTGGACTCATTTTTAGGTAATTAGTGTTTTTTTGATGTTACTGACAATGATTTTTTAAAAGATATTTCTAATTGCCTGTTTTGTGACTGTAAAATATTTTTAAATATTGACTGAATTCACTTAAGAATTCTAAATGTTTGTGTAGTGTCTTTTGCACAAGTAGAGTATTTGTGAATCATTACCTATGAGTGACATTTTAACTTTTTTCTTTCCGATTACTTAAAACTCTTTATTGTAATGTCTAGGATGTCTAAGGGATAATGCTGTACAGAAATGAAAGTTCAAAACTGTCACTCCTGAATTTGGGGGGAAAAGCACTTCTTATTGTAGCTCATTTTTTGTAAATAGCCTTTAATACAATAAAAAGTTTCCTTCCATTTTTATTTGTTGAAATTTCTTAAAATCATGAAGTTTTAAATCAAATTTTCTTCATTGAAATAATCAAGTTTCTATTTTCTTAATGTAAAAACACACATAAATATGTATAATTAATTCATGTATTTCATATTTGTGTAGTAACTTGTGTCCATGATCATGGGAAATAATCATTCTCGTCTGTCAAGTTTTGCTACTGAATGAGGGTCATTTTGGATCCATAAATGAATTGTGAAGTTAAAGTTTTTTCTATTTCCTGGAAGTTTTTGTTTAAAATTGATATAATAATAATAATAATTATTATTATTATTTTTACTGATGTGTTTGGAAACATTTGCTAGTGAGGTCAGCTAGGATGGTTTTTTTGGAGTGAAAGTTCTTAATTATTGACTACATTTCTTTAAAAATACAGGGATTTTTTTCTTGTGTCAATTCTGCTATACTGCGTTTTAGTTTACAACTGGAGCTAGTGAAATTAATTCTAGCCAAATGTACATTATACACATTTTGAAGCAGCCAAGATGAGGCCAAATATCATTCACAGCTTGCAGTGTACTCCTGGAGCACAATGTCATCAAAAGCGAGACATAAACTCTCACGCCACTTTTCCCCATGATAAAATCTATTTAAATAAAACCTCAAACATTGACGCAAGAAATACACTGTTGGAAGTAAAGTTAAGAAATGCAAAAGAGCATATTAAATAATTGTCCCTTTCCAAGTGAAGGAAAGAAAATATTTCTGGTTATTTAAATTCTAAATTGCGGGACAGTAAACCTGTTGGGATAAAGCAACTGTCACCTTACAGGAAGCGGGATGGGTTTCTGGATCTTTGTCTCTGGTCTAGACAGCTGCCACTAGGCTCTGGTGCTCCAGGCTGGGGGAACTTGCAAAGATCTGAGGTAAGCATAAGTTTGGTCTTTTTGTCAAGGTCCTTGGAATCCACTGGGAACTTTTTGTACTCTCAGGGCCCTGGGCAGACTATTTAAAAGTGTTTACTTTGAGCCACTAATGTAAAAGTGCAAGGATAGAGTTAAAGAAAAAAATCTTTATTTAGACTATCAATTAGGATCGTAATAAATAATGCAGTATACTAATGTAATAACAGATGTTCTCATGCATTCATCACATTTATAAATATACAAGAAAGTTGGCTTACAGGGTTGTTGGGACGAATTTGGAAAAGTGTATTTGGCAATACAGAGAAAGTTAACAGTGTCAAGACTATTGAACAGATTCTCTTTTCTATTATTTAAAAAATAAATACACCCCCATATACCTGTGAATAAATGGGAAGTTCCCATATAGTTTCTATGTTCGGTAAACATGCCAGAGTCAAGCCAATTTTTAAAGGCTGATAATTTGTTATTTACCAATATATCTAATGGAAAGCAGAGTTTAAAAAAGAAATAAATTTAATTCGTCTATATTTCAGTGTGGAGCTGATGTAAGCCAGAATTATTCAAACAACAAAATATGGCCAAATGAAATAAAACCCCAAAGTGAAAACTGAAAAATAGTGATTTTGACATTTATTATAAAAATGCTACAGTACTTTGGTGTTTTACGTATTTGTTAAGTAAATGACCAAATTATCTGACTGCAAAAGTGATGGACTTTGATTAAAGCTTAATTTTGCTAGTAAAAGTCACACCAAGGGCTAAAACATAAAGCTTTAAAACAAATAATTTAAATATATCTTAAACACTGAAAAATGTGTTTTTAGTTATAGTTACAGAATCAATGATACGACTGTTGAGCTGAATTTAGCCATTTGCTAGTCCCGAATCCCTCTGCACATCTGTTATTATGATCTTATCAGTACTTAGGCAAATCAGTTCAGGGAAGGAGAGCGATCTGTGGTCCAGAGCAATTCAATGCATGGCCATTTCGTTTGGAGGCAGCGTTTGATAGGAGTGTCATCCGTTTGCAGCCTGGGTTCTTCAAAACCCATAATAACTGCAGTTCCTTCTACATACATTACCTGTTGGGGAGGAAAAAAAGGCACCAATGTCAAGCAATATTTTTAGCAAATTCTTATGTAAGATACAATTTTTATAGGCTGTCAAGTTACTGCATGTCATTTTGTGTGAAGCTTCATATCTAACTTTGTTTTGACAGAAATTATGAGCAAGAATATCTGCTATAACATGAAAGGAAATTCAAGAATAAGATGGTGACAAATTTTAATTGCTAGATGACCAGGTGATTTTTAGAATTCAGTAGAATTTTTTAAAAAGTATATGTGAATCACAAAACATATAGAAAGAGTTTCAGATAAGAAAAAAAACCTACTTTTTAAATAGTATTTAGAAGAAATTTTAAAGTTAAATTTATGTGTCACATTTATGCAGTTTATAGTACTACAACACTGAGGCACTTGGACATGCATGCTACCTCATGAAATAAAAATCCAAGTAGAAATAGAGATAAACAGAAAGAGAATAATTGCTTTTACATATTCTGAAGAGGGTTTTATTTTTCTTTCAACTTAAAGATTGAATTTTCAACGCTGAAGACAACTGGCATGCCTGTCAATGACATTTGCTATTGTTGTATTAAATATTTCTGAAACGCAGCTCATGCATGTACTTTGTACTATGTGAAAAATTATGGAGGAAAAACGGAGATGTCAGTATAGAAGCAAAAAACAAGAGACTGACGGATCAAGCCAATCAATATTAGCTATGCCATGGTAATGATCACATAAAATATAAACTGGCAAATACTAGAAAAAACTTATTCTGATTTCTTTAAAAGAAAATAAAGTATGTACGACATAACATACCAGAAAAACCCCTAACTCCTTACTAAGGGTTCACTGTGTACATTAAAGCATTCTGTCATTGTTTTTTAGTACTAAGGGAAATTCTAAGTAGAATTTAAAAGGAATGGACAGACTGCCTTCTTACAATGTATAGCTTAAATACATTCGATGGCTGATTTGTGATTGTAATTACGTTCTTCCAACATACAGTAAACTACTTCACTAAGGAGGCAAAAGAAGCAGCCTTAAATAAGGGTGCCTGCAAAAATCATTAGATGGCAGCAGTAGAGTATATTACTAGCTCAGATAATTTGGTTTCATAAATCTCATATTTAAGAAGGTCTAAAGACATTGTTAAATGTGAAACACATTGGTTTGCATTTTTAATTTGGCTAGTTTTGATGAAATAAATTTACTACTCAAACTACAACTCTCACTTTTCAATTCCTCAAAACAAAAATGCCTTTTCTGAAAAGTTGTCTACAAGGAATGTAACTCAAGTTTTTATACCTGAATAATGAGACAGGGTCTAAATTTCTTAAAAACAAAAACAAAACTTCCATTGCATTCAGCACTAGACAGAAGTGCCTGGCCACAGGAAAGTGACCTCCTATGGTGGCTGCCAGGGGCTATGTGGCTGGTGGCTTAGGTTCAGTGGTCCTCTTTGGGCTGTTTCCTTGGGTGTCTTAAATCATACCTTACTATGTGCTTGATCATGTTTCTGGCTCCTGGAGTAACTTCATAACATTTTATTTCTGCAACTTAATGACATACATGCTTTGCTTTATAATGTACTCGTCTTGTTAATATTGTTTTGATTTCTGATCTTTTTGTTAGTTTGCCAGACACTTGCCACAAGCATGATTTGATAACTTACTATAGACAGGTAGCGTGCCCAAGCAGAACAAGGACAGGACTGGGAATCAGGAACTCAGTTCCAATCCCTGCTCTGTCAATGACTTGCTGTGTGACTCTGGGTGAGTCACTTAATCTCCCTGTCTCAGATGCCTCATCTGTAAAATATGGATAATATTTTACTGGCTACCTTGCAGGGATTGTGTAAGTGAGTAATTATTTAGTGACTATAAAGTACCTACTACAAAGCTGTGTGAAACTTCAAAGTCCAGATGAAGCACTTATTAACACACACGTATAGTATCCAAGTTTTCTCACTGACAACTTTTTTTCTCTGCTATATGTACCAATAAGTGACATTTTTGTG
Source organism: Dasyprocta punctata (assembly GCA_004363535.1). NCBI lineage: Eukaryota > Metazoa > Chordata > Mammalia > Rodentia > Dasyproctidae > Dasyprocta > Dasyprocta punctata. The sequence goes on along the minus strand of RJWM01025794.1, from coordinate 17,756 downwards.
AAAAGATTTTGAGCTTTACCAGCAGTATAGCTCAAATTAAGAAAGAATATTAGGTATTATTCTTTGTAAAATTAGCTACATGAACATTGTTACTTGAATAGATGTAAACATAATAGACACGTTGCATATATACACAAAGCTGGTATCTAATCCAGAAATAGTGAAGAAGTGAGACAAAGCTTCTGCTTTACATGGGGTAGGTACATCTGGAAATGAGTCACTTATGTACCTTGTGCATAATCTACAAAGGGAAAGTAACAACTGGGTAAAAATACAGGCTCCAAGCCAGACTTCCTGTTTTAAACCTAGCTTTGCTAATTCCGGGTTGTTTGACCTAAGGCGACCGTTTACCAGTTCCCTGCTCTATAAAATGGGAATATACAGAAATACTTACTTCATAGTATGGTGCGCAACTTAGGACAAAACAAAGGACTTAAGACAACTCCAAGTAAATCATCAATAAATCCTCATTAAAGTTATTTTAATTCTTTAAAATGTTACTCTCAATCAGACATCTCCATTACCTTTCTGCGCTTAAGTGGATCAGTCTCAGCTTTCATTGGACTAACCATAAATGTTGATTTATAGATACACACATGATCAAGAGTAAAAACATGAATGTAGATGCAATTATTTTGTCAGAGTGAATTTACTGCCCCAAAGTCCAATGAAAATCTTCAATACTGAGTATTCTAGTGCTCAAAATGTAATATGACCAATCGAAAATATGTTGTGATAGTAAAGAGAGGCTTGGAATAATCTCTTTAGGTAGCAATTGTATGGGAATGAGTCATTGCTACATACTTGTGTATTTATTTCATCAACCCAGTGGAAGATAAGTTACTATGTGAATTATCATACCTTTTCATTATAATTTGATTGCTTCAATCCATTGTAGTGGTAGACAGTAAAAGATTCTGGACCACTGGAGCCCTATTATAAATAAAGTACTATTAAAATTAAAATTTTATCTTTGTATCAGGCAATCTAATGAGCAATGAACGTTAAAAGTTTCTTAAATCTTTAACCTCTCATTGGGAAAGAATTTGGTAAAGCAAGAGACTTAGATGGAATTAACCACCAGAAAACCTAAAGCTGAAGTAGCTGCTTCTGTGGAAAAGGCTGCAAAGCAGGGCCCTGCTGAGTTTCATTATGAGCTCTTCTACACTTGTTTATAATTATCATGTATTACTTTAACATTTTTAAAAGACAAGGTTCTAAAACACAGTATGTCCTATAATACATCTGTGCTGCTTCTGTCAATAAATTATTCCTCTCAATAAATATGGAAGAACAGTAGTATCACTTACACTCAGACTACAATATATATGCACAGTAACTTCCAGTTTATTATACAATACTGAATTAGGGTTTGCATTCCAAAAAATACCTTTGAATACTCTTAACTTTGTATTAGTGTAAGGAGCACTGTGAGAAATGAAAATAATTATAAAACTTAAAGAGACATTAATCATATTCAATAAAGGAAGGACATCCTAAAAATCACTGTCCCACTAAATTGGCACAAAAACTGATCACATTAGGCTTACTGTTCTAATTCTGTTTTTCAACTACATAAAGACCGAGAGCAACGCACCCTAGCACTCAGGGTCACCGATGGTCTGGCCCCCCTGAAGGTGGCTGTCTCCCTGCGATTTCCTTCAGGGCTGGGGGCACCATCTTCTGTGCCCCTGTCCCTTGTCTTCCTGCCACACTTTATACAAGGACGTATGTATGACCCAAGCCGGGCCACAGTGCCTCCTTAGGACTTCTGCCAACTGCAACTAAGGGGAGAGTGCTACTGTGGCTTTAGATTGCAGAGAAAGATGAGTGAGTGAAGAAAATGCAGTTGCTTGGCATAGAGGGAGGAGGGGAGACGGACTCTTCACCAGGGCTCTGCTCCAGTCTCTGAGGCGCCGGGAGCCCCTGTCCGGGGCTGGCTTCTTCGATTTCTCTGAGCTATCCCTGACCATCTTTGTTCTTTCCCCCATTCAAGCCAATTGAAGCTGGGTTCTTGTGATTTGCAATCAAGAATCCTAAAATAATGCAGGACTTAAACTACCTTTCAGTCTTATCTCCAACTACTCCGCTTTCTGAATTCTGTTTAGAAAAGCATATGACTCATTTTCCCATGAAAAGGCCTTTTGTTGGTCCTTTGCACATTCATGATCTTTTTACTCCTTTCTGAAAATTCTCCTCCCTTTCTTCCTTTACTTTTAATGTACAGTTTTTCTCATACACATCAGTTAGTTTCTTGACTAATTTGGAAGTTTTATAAATAAAAGTTGTCTGAGTAATTAATTTGAGAAAAATATACTACTTCACATTAACTCTATTATTATGGAAAACTGTTTAAATTTTTAATGCTTTTAACTTCCCTGGTTTTGTATTCCCAACTAAAACCTAAGTGCTCTTACATTTTTTTGAATCCCATTCAAAATACACAAAGCAGAAAAATCGATAATTTATTTGATGATTATTTTCTTAGTCATAAACATGAGTCAATTCAACTAGCTATTTAGATGAGTAATTTGGTTCTTGATTTCTAGATTATTTTAACTTAAGAAATTTTTACTATAATCAAATACAATTTTCTCTAGCTTCAGTAACTAACAGCTGGCATGAAATACAGGAACCCCAGCAAACGGCAGGGTGACACAGACGGAAGGAGCTGAGACTCGGCTTAGACAGGCCTATGCTGAATCCCTGAAACAACTGCTTAAGAGTTAGTTCTTTGATCTTAAGCAACTTTAAGTTCTCTAATCATCCTTTCCTCACTGTCAAAGCGAGGCAAATAATAGCACTTCATTTATAAGGCACACAGTGCCTAGTGTGTAGTATGTGTTTAATAAACGGTAGCTGTTTCTGCAGTTTTCTCATTATCCACAAAGTGCCTTGGAAACCTTGAAAATTCTCACTACCCCCAATCCCAGCACCAGAGGCTACGTCGTAACAGAGAAGTGCTCTTCTACTGCATCTACCTGAAGCATCTGTAAAGCCTACGGAAGTGAAGTATGTTACTGGCTGTCCTTCTGACTAGTTTTGCAAATTTATTTCAATTATTCTTGCTTCGTTAAGGAACTATTTACTGAGTTACCACTATATCGATCTGTTAGGTGCAAGGCAGTCTATGAATAATGGCCAAAATGAGTGACAGAACTACAGTGCATCTGTGATTACACATATAGAGGCTATCAGGGGTGTGGGCTATGCTAGACAAGATGGGTATTGCAGAAGGCATCTGAGCTCTCACAGGATGTACACAGATGGAGATGGGACAGATCGTTCCCTAGAGCAGCTGTTCTCAAACTGGTTCCCATCAGGATCACCGGCAGTGCTCTGAAGACAGATTGCTCCACCCACTTCCAAACCTCCTGATTCACTAGGTCTGGGGAGAAGCTTAAGAATTCATATTGCTAAGAAGCTCATGGAAACCACGCACTGTTCTAAAGGAAACTAAGAGCAGGATAAAATGCTCTGGGTGAGAAGTGAGCAGGAACTACACAGGGGCAATGAACAAGCCAGGTTCAGATGGAGAATTTGTTCAGAATAACAAGAAATAAGCAGACAGGAAGAGATGAACTCAGAGGGAACAAGCAGGATGGCTAAGAAAAGAAAATCTGTTCTATGCAAAACAGAAGGGAACTAGAACCCTCTTTTATTATCTTAAGAAAAAATAGAGTCAAAAGAATTGGTAATGATCTCACCTTAAGTTTCCTAAGTACTTTTCAAAATACTGTCCAAAAATAAATTAAAAACAGGAAAATTACCTTATTGCATTGTATTTAAAATAAAAAAATAACTATTTCTATCAAATGTTCTAGTAGCCTTGAAATATAATAAGGTAAAATTAATATTACTGCCTTAAAAAGCTTTAAACACTATAGTTTTTAAAACATTTATCAAGATATGTAAGACATTAGATTCCATGAGGTACTTTAAAAAAATTTTTAAAAAGTCTAGTGGCTACAGTATGAAAAAACAGGAATCATAATCCAATGTCAAAAAATAACAATGTAAGAAAACAAAATAAATCTTTTCTTATGAAGCATCTACCAAAGTTTGAAAAAGTCCAATTGCCTATGCTGTAATAACCTCAGTTTCTTTTTGAATTTTATCTTACTTTATTCAAAATGACCATAACAATTAGATACAAGCTTAGAAACTATGGGTTCCTTTTTAATTACAAAGATTGAGCATGACTAATACTGTCTACTCTGTTAAATGTAATTTAAATCTAGACACATTAATAATTGTATCATGGAATTTAATAACTATATCTTGATGTTTTCTATACTGTCCTTTTAAAAATGTTTTTCTACTTGTCGTTATATTTCTTTTATAAGAGAGGCAGAACAGGAATTGGCATTTCTATTGGAATAATGAACGTCAACTTACACTATGCTGCTATCTGATGAAATGACCACAATATACCTAGCTAAACAATTCAGTTCAATGGTAATGTACTTCATTGAGGTAAGAAACAAAGAAGAAAAGGGAGGGATAGGATATAGGAATGGCTTGCCAGTACTAGACTCAAGGGTTTTAAGACAAGTATAGATTCTTAATAACTGAGCTATCAAAGCCATATAGAAAATGTCCCCATAGCAGTTTCACTCAAACATAAACATTTTCTCCTACTCAGGCAAAATTCTGCTAAAAAAGAGGTCCACTAGTAGGAGTTACTACTACCTACAAGCATCCTTACTTTCTTCTCCTGTATTTAAAAAGTTCTAAAAAGATACATACTAATCTATTAACAAGAGCTACCTGAGAGAACAAACATGGGGGAGTAATGGAGAATCTTTTATTCCATACACTTCTGAATTCCATTCTTGTTTTAGAAAACTAGTATTATGCATAAATGTCGGCACAGGCACCACTCCCTGCTGGCCCTCTGCACCCCTGCATCACCGTGCTGACGTGCACACACCCTTCTGACCTCTCTGTGTGGAAGGGAGCTATGTAACAGTGGCTCCTATTTGCATGTTAGGTCATCTTAAAGGCAGATGATCATCCCAACAAAACAAGCAATACATATATCAACTCTGTTACCTGATCAGGAAAAAATTCTTGAAGAAATGGACCCAATAATATGATTCCTAATCCTTCTGGATCTAATTTATTCTTCATGAGGGTTATACTATGGGAAGAAAAAAGAAAAACAGTAGACACCAAAAGGGGCAAAAACTTTTGTTTTCCTTCCATGATTAAATTACTGGTACTATAACACATTTGTTGCCAAAAATCCTAAGTGCTGTTCTTTTTAGATCTTTAATGACAAATACATAGGAATGACATTAAATTTGCCAAAACTTGGTTATTTTTAAACCTGTGTAATCTGTTACTATTTAAAATTTAAATTATGACGATGACTTCAGAATATTGTTCCTTATTAGGTAAAGTAATGTAAAAACCAAGGCTTATAAACTCAAGCTTGTAGCCTTCCAAAGGCAAATCCCGTTAGCATCATCATAGGTATGCCAGAATTTACCAACCAAATGAAACATTCAACTTAAAAAGTTTATTTTAAAGTCCATGGAGGAAAAAGAAATATGTCAACAGGCAGTGGTGCATCAGACCATCTCTTAAAAAGCTTACTTTCAAGAACTAAATGAGACAGAGGCTTAAAATTCTTAGCCAGTCTAAGGGGAAGGGTAACGAGTAAGACAGTTCGCCTAGTGCTCCAGTTCAGCGGCAAGCACTCCACCGGCCCAGCACAGCTTGGAGTGCCCGGAGCTCTGCACAGCCTGTCTGTGCAAGCGCATCAAACCATGGACAGTGTTGTTATGTGTGTCTGAAAGAGGCTGAGTAAAGCAGACTGCAGTTGGAAGGGTTTTACAAATGCAAATAGTCTTTTCAGAAAAGGTTTTTCTCCATGTTATTTCCAACTAGAAATGCCAAGTGAAATTGAGCTTACTATGCAGCAACCAAAGCAGTGACTCGGGGGGTCGGGGTCTTAGTTAACCGACTTTCCTCTTCACTTCCAATCCAGTCAAAGATGAGACTGTACCCCTTCTGTGGTTCAGGGTCTCAAGAGTGGGCAGCAGGAGCAGGCAGGTGGCAGCACCAGATACAGTTGGGTCACAGTACCACCTGCCAGGAAGGACTCTGTCTGGGGACCATTCTCAGAGTCTGGGGGGTCCTTGCCCCTTTCCTGGCATGTATTCAGTCTGGGTCAGCTACCAGGTGTATCTTTCAGAAAGTCGTCCTTGTAAGGTGAGCTTGGTTTCATTCAAGCTTTCTGAAGGCTGCATTTGCCTCCTGGGAACTCCTGCTAGGGAGCCTCATCCTGCCACGTGACACAGCAACAGCACTGGAAGAGGCCCGAGTGCGCCACATCAGTCCACAGCCAGGACCTATTAGCTCCAGCTGGAACACTATGCTGAGAGGCGGCACAGGCCCTTGGGTGTGGGGTAGGCCTGGCGCAGGGGTCGTACACAGAACAAATGAAGGTAAAGTCACGCTGTATTTGCTCTACTTAATTCATTTAATCTTTAAAATGATCTGGTTATTGGCTATCACATTTTTTAAAAGTGAGTAGACCGAAGTATGAGTAAATAACTCAGCATAATCTTTCAGCTATTTCTCAAATTACAATCTGAATAAATCAATTGTACTAAGCTTCAAGAATCTTACGCATTCTGACAAAACAAGAACCATTAACTATCTAGGTTAAGAATTTGAAAAAAATACCCCCTCAGGAAAAAAAAAAAAAAAGGTTTTTCTTAGTCATCATCCAATCTGAAGAATCATTAAAATTATTAATTTGATTCACTTGTGAGTAACAGCAAACAAGATGGTTTCTACTTGCAAATCTGATCTGAAGAAATACAGCAATTACTATATTACAATTTATTGGACCAGTCTAATTGGTTCTGACTTTTTTCTCTTTTAGCTGAAAATGACATTTATGTCGAACTACTGAAAATCCAAAAACCCATACCTGAACGCACTTAAAAACAGAACAAGACCAAATTCTAAAAACTGTGTTTCACAGTGCTTTTGCTGGACTCACTGTGTGTTCATAAGCTAAAGTTTGCTGTCAGAAAAAAAAGTTGCGAAAAATAAAATTGTGCAAAAAAACTGGATGTTAGTACAGATCCTAAATTAGTATCAATCCTTTACTTTTATTTTCATTTTCAATAAATTCATGTATCCTCTTTAATAAGAAATATTTTCTGATGGATAATGAAGATACTAAATTGTCTAGCTGCAGTGGTGCACACCTGTAATCCCACCACTATGGGTGGCTGAGGCAGGAATACTGCAAATTCAAGTCCATCTGGGCAACTTAGCAAGACCCTGTCTCAAACAAAAAGGGCCAGATGTAGCTCAGTATGAAGACCCTAGCTTCAATCTCCAGTATGGCCAAAAGGAGAAAAAAAAAATCCTAAATCAATGGAGGAAGTTATCAAGTGAGGAATGAAGACAATGCCAAGACATCAAGATAATACTAAGTATCTATAGTCTGTGATACACTGAGGTGATCCGTGCTCAGAACAGTTAATTCAATCATCTGGAAATGCTTGGTGTCTTTAGATATCTTTAAGATGGAAAACTGAAAGCCTGCTGGTTACTTAAGCAGCACAATCAGCAATAGTATATTTATACTACCCAGAACTATCCTCAGCTAGATCATTAGCTTTAAAAAAATATATTAAACCTTAAAAAGTGGAAAAGTCTTTGCAAAAAAGAAAAATTGTACTTAAAATTAATAGAAAAAGACATTTTTAGTACTTTTTAAAAAGCAAGAAAAAAAGCGCACGGTGGGAAAGGACACTCATTGTAAATATCTTAACATCTCTGACACCATGGTAGATTAGGCTGATTTCCTCCTACACCTTCATTTTGCATAAATTGCTATTACTTTTTGAATACAGGTTTAGGTATGTTTTTAAAAAGGTATAAATGTATCTTTGTCCGAGATGTAATGAACTCTTCATTTAGCTTACTATTCAGGATCTGAAACAAGGTCCAAAGCTTTCATCACATCTTCCAGAAGTGAATCAGGTATGAATCCATTATCTGGAAAAAAAAATCGGAAAAATTAAAATAAAAATCTACTTCAAGAAATAGTATTATTGCATATTATTGGTACAATGCATATTATTTTTAGGTATTCTCATATTAGTTTTCTTATATATACAGATAAGCAAAAATTTACTTTCAAGGGAAATTTCACATTAAAAAATCAATCATATAACTTCTACCTGAGAATTGCAATGAAACTTTAAAGTCAAATTACTTCTTTAAGTACCTTACAAATCTGTGCTTTTTTACCTAAAAGTATAATAACTGAGTAATTAGGCATATCTTTTTTTTTTTCTTTTTCTTTTTGGTCTTTTTTGAGGCAGGGTTTCACTATATGATTTAGGCTGGTCTTGAACTCATTTTGTAGCCCATGCTGGCCTCTAACTCGTGGCAATCCTCCTGCCTCAGACTCCTGAGTGCTAGGATTATAGGCGTGCACCACCATGCCTGGCTTAGGCATACCTTTTAACAAATAAATCTTTAAATTCCCATTATGAAATCTAGTGAAAAGAATTTTTTGTGACAGATTTTGTTTTGTTACAACATTATTTACATCTTAAAGTCACGTATTGATCGACTATTTATTTACATAACTGACAACATAAGTACAAGAAAAGATCCAACAGCCTTGGTGATTTAAAAAGCCATACATTTAATCAGAAAACTTCAAAGCTGAAAGTTAAAATATAGAATAGAATCAAATGTTGATGGGGACTTTTTAAGTTTTTTTTTTTTTTTTTTTTTTTTTTTTTGTGGCTGGATGAGGGAATGGCATTGGCAAGTGGCCCAAACGCTGACTGACACAATGGCACATGACACACAAAATACCTTAGTTTTAAACAAGTAAATTGTTCATTCCCTTAAATGTGTTGGGCCCAACTTCCCATATCCATTTACCCATTCTTAAATAAGCATCCAACACAATGTCCTTTCAGGGATTACATGGATTAAAAAAACCTTGCCAAGGCAAACAAAATGTGTCAGAGCCTTGGTGTGGTAACTAAATTACAGAATAAAGTGTACACTTGCTTGTTCAGGACACGCAATTGTACCCTCTCTCTATGGTGAAGGAAATGGGGAAGCATAGTACAAAGATCTCTCCTGGTCTCAAACATTGTAGGCACTTGTTTACCCATTTGGAGGCAGACTAAAATGCCATGAATCACTCAGGATAATTAAAAATGTACAATTTTTTTTTGAGGGGAGGATACCGGGAATTGAACATAGGACCTCACATTTGACAGGCAGTCGCTGTGCCACTGAGCTAAATCCCCAGCCACAAAAACGTACAGTTTTTAAGGGAAGGATTAAATTAAATTAAATTCTCAGTAACTTGAGATAAAGAGAACAAAGAATTTGTTTGAAGGCACTTGTGAAAACATTAGGCTTTGTGAGCTGAGCTTTGACGAGTCTAAGGGTGGAAGAACACTTATTTTACTTACTTATGTCGCAGTTAAAAGTCCATAATCTTTGAATGCAATACAATTTTTTTTTTGTCCACCAGCAGTTAAGAGCAATTATTTGGATAAGTTCTAATGTTTTGAGGTTATCCCGTGTAACTACCTGATATTATGATGTTCTTTAGGAGGCTCTATAAAACTCTGAGATTCAATGTCTTTCATATTAACTAATTCACTTACATACTGATTCTTCCTGTTATTTTACAAAAATTCTTATATATACATGAGTACAAAGGAAGTATTGAAAAATTTTCCCTGACAAAAAAATGAAACAAAGAAACAGAGAAAGACAGAGAGAGAGAGAGAGAGAGAGAGAGAGAGAGAGGGAGAGAAACTTTCTTAAAAGTACAACACTTCACATTAGCCAGATACCTGATTCTTTTTTAGGCACTGAGCACACATACTAATGTTTATTTTCATTTCTTGAGTTGAGATTACTCATTAAACCAAACCAAGTAATTAGAGTGATATATCAAGGTCTTGCTGAAATTAAAATTTTGGTAGTATTCCAAATGAGAAATTAACACTTCAAAAGTATATTTTTGACTTTATAAGTATGCTTGACGTATTTAAGCTAGCTCCTAACAGCCTAAAGAATCCGAAATAGAGATTACTATAATTACTCAAGTAAATGAACAAATATCAAATCTTTATTCCACTAAATTGAGAATGACAGTTCAAAGTAAGGTCAAATTTAGAAAGATTAAAAGGTGTTGTTTTAAGCCTTTAGCCTTTGGAAAAGATACTGACAGTGGAGGGGGATAGAGCACTTGATTTTCTAGTAGAACACTAGAATCCTACTCTAGGTTCTCAAAACTACATACGTAGCTCTGGGAAAATGACTCAAATTATCAAAAATTTGTTTTCCTAAGAACAAAACAACAGTGAGAATTCCTGTCTATCTCCCAGATTTACAGTGAAGTTTAATGAGATGACGGAAGAAAAACACTTTATAAACATTAACATTCCATACAAATACCAGTCATTGTTACTACTTTATAAAGGTCCCCCTTGTAAACTAGGTATATGTTCCAACAGATCAATACTGAATCACTTGTTTAGAATACGAACGATGTGGTCTCCTAGAGGCAATGCTATCTATATAGGGTGGTTAGCCTGCTAGAAAAAGTCCATTAAATGAATTCTCAACAAGCCTAAGACATGTGTAACACTGTTGTTACAGGTCTACCCAACTGTCAGAACCACAAGGAACAGCCAGTAGTGAGAGCCAAGGTGGCATGAGAAGTGAGATAAAGACACAAATGCTCATGGGTTCCAGAACTTGACCTCTCTAGATCAGTATCAGTTATACAGTGAGTATTCTAAGAGGAGGTGTAAAAGGACAATGGTCCCTATACTGGCTTTGACTAAATGGCGACTAGAAATACTCAGAAGCTTGTAAGGAGTGCTGGTGTATCACCTGTTCTGAGAAGACTCCATTTGCTTATATCTTGGAACAACACGTGCTATATTTGAGAAAAAATACACCTTGGTGATGAGCAGATTAGTCTGTAAGTAACTGAAAAGACTAAAAACAAAACAAACCAAAACAAAAAAACTTATTTCAGCTTCTAATTTGTGGACTACAAATAGCTAAACCGTTAGCCATGACAGCCAGACCTGAGGAAGTAAAATAACTATCTCCATGAAAAACCATATATAGAAAAAGATATCTATTTTGTGGTAGCTGAACAAATTGTGCTTATGCTCTTTTTAATAATTTATTTTATAGTCCTGCTAAGCTCACACACATAAAACTTTGTAGATGAAAATCATTTTATTCAATGAATAATATTCTTTCTCTAGTAGGAACACAAAATTTTCATACTGTACCTGTCATGAACTCAATTTGGAACAACTGTCACTGTTTAAAATTTGTGATTTAGTATTGGTATTATAAGAATTCTAATTTTCTTTGGTAAACTGGTAAAAGAAAATGAATAGTACAAGCCTGCTACTTCATAAATGATTCAAATGTCTGCAAAAAGCAAATATCCAAACCTACCTATGATAAATATCTCCTAATATAAAAAAAATCTCAAGTTCTGGTATCTTCACATTATCAAGGAGTATTTTTTTCATCTAGACTTCCAACAAGCATTTTAAGGTTCATATGTCTTCTGTCTATGAATACTCCTTGCTCTGAAAGCAGTTCACCGTCAGTATGGGTAGAAACACATCTCCATAAAAGTACTGAATGAGAGCAGGCATTGATGTGCATATGCAGGACTGTAAGGTGGTACACTCCATGGGAATGTGAGGTGTACAAAACCTTCTAAAAGGAAGTTAAATGAATCAGGCACATTCAAAAAATGGGAAACTAAAATGAGTAGATCCTTCTCAGAAGCATTAAGTAGGAGTGGCTAATAAATGCATGGCAACATGTTCAACATCTCTGGCCATTAAACAACACTGAAATTCCATATTATCCCAGACAGAATGGCCATCATCAAGAATTCAAATACAGTAAATACAGGTGAAACAACGGGGAAAAGGAACCCTTTTACGCCACTGTTGGGAATATAAACTAGTACAATCACCATGGAAATTAGGATTTTGAGATTCCTCAAAAAACTAAAACTAGAAATTCTATTTGACCCAAATAGTTCCCTTCTATGTTTCTTCATGAAATAATTAAAGACATCATATTACAGTGATATGAGCATACCCATATAGCAGCACAACTCATATCTAAATCTTGGAAATGACCTGTAGGTCCATCAACAGATGAACTGATAAAGAAAATGTGGTATTTATACACAATGGAGTACTATTCTGTCATAAAGAAAGATAAATTTCAGTCATTTGTAGGAAAATGGATGTACCCTGAGACCATAATGTGAAGAGAAATAAATTAAACACAGAAACCTAAAAATTGTGATTTCTTTGATATGGTAAACTCAAAGCATAAATAAATGAAAAAGCAAAATAAAAGATGGAAAATAGGAAGTTAAGAGGCAAAAGTTTTGCAAAAGGAACTAACAGAGAGAGGGGAAAGGGAAGGAAGGAGAAGGAGAGAAAAAAATAAAATACATTATGTACATGTATCAGCTTCCCACAATGAATGTAATTATTATGTACTGCAAGCATGCACTAATAAAATTTTTTTAAAAGGTTAGAGATGACAGAAAACAAAATATATGTTTTAAACACATCTTTAAGAGTATCTTTAAGAGTATGCCATCCAAAACTGCTCAACTCATTTCCTAAAATATAGTGTTAAAACAGAAATCAAAACATTTACTATCATTATATTTCTTAGTTATTCCAATAACCTCTTGCCTCTAGTGACACTTTTGTAAGTCTTTTTTTCTTTTCTTTTTTGTACAGTCTTCCTACTCAGGTTAAACACTTTACTGACTTTTCTGGGATATAAACTGCTATCTCTTGCATATGTTCATAGATACAGTACTTCCTCTTCTTTTAGCTTCCACATACCAATGTGACCTTCCCTCCTCAAGTTTTCAAGATAACCTTCCAATATAAGTTCAATTTATTTCCAGCATTTCTTTCAGTCTTGTATATACTTTTTGTATGAATTTCATTTTTATATTAAATTGTGACTGTTTCTAAACTCATCTTTTGATAAATGGTGCTTAGCTTGAAATATATTTTTAAAAAATTGGGAGACAGAAAAATTTCTTATCTTTTCTGTCAAAACACTGAAAGTGGTAAGAGAATGATTATGCGTAGTCACTTTCCATGGCATAATTCAGTGTGCTACATGTAGCAATGATTCTAGTTCAAAGTTGGTGTGCTATAAGGCTAACATCATTCAAGGTGGGAAATGTGAATGTAAATTCCTTTAACTTTTTTATCTAGAGAATCAGAATGAAACATTTCCAAAAGCTTAAAAGGTTATTGATTCTGAGAAAAAAGAATTTTTTTCTATGAAGGAAAAGATGTAATAAAAGAAGAAAAGAACATAACTCAACAGATTTGCAGACCAAAAAGTAGCCTAATATCCTGTTTATATGTGATGTGAGCAATGATATATTCCTACAACCTGCAGGATTCAAATTTTCAAAGAGCAAAAGACAGATTCCAAAAAGTAAAAAGTTTCAAGACACAAAAACATGTATCTATAAAAATTCTGACTCAGCTAAAAAGTTCACAAAGGATCTCACCTACTCAAGAACTTTGATTCCTGCATGGTAATCTACAATGGAACCTAGGGCATTAGTTTTTAAATTATATTTGAAAAGTTAGTGAGTTGGCTGTGATAGTCAAGGCATAACTATTCCTTAAGTAAATCAACATAAAGGTGATCAAAACAACTCAGGTGACAGTAATAAGAGATATTTAAAATACAAAATGTCTTAAATTTTATATATATATATATATATATATATACACACACACACACACACGCACACACACACACACAAATTGTTTATAAAATGAACTGAACTTTCAAAACTACATTTTGGTAGAGTAAATAACAAGTTCAAAGGAGAATGGTAAAGCTGATATTCTTCCACATCCTTATTTTAGCACAATCACTTACATAGAAATAACCTAGCTCTGTTTATTTAATACTCATTTAGGTAAATAACCAATGAAAATCATTTATTTGAATCTCAACCCTGATATTTAGTACCAAACAGGGAAAAATACTACTTTCTTAAGTTCTTTGAAAAGTATCACTTCAGGAGCCCAATAAACACAAAATCTTATGCCACAGTGATGCACACATAATGTGTTATTTTTTTTTGGTTCCCACTTTCATTATTTCCCTTTTAAAATCTTCAAGAACTGCAACCTGCACTTCATTCAGTAACTCAATAAGTCTTTTGAATAAAGCTTAAGTATCAACAAATTTCAAATACATAAAGATATAAACACAGAGTTAATGCACGTTTTACCTTCTGGATCATAGGTCTGAAAAACTCTCCTGGCTTGTTCTGAAGGAGCTTCAGGAGCAACTAAAGCCATATCCTGAAAAGATAAAATGCCTGCTGTCAAGCCACTACAATATTCAGACATTAAATATAAAATACTAGTGTAGGGTGAAGAGATGATGACATTTGGAGTCAGAAGACTTACAGCTACATTTCTATCATAGATCACAAACTCCCTAGGCCTTTATTTTACATGTGAAATACTTTACATATGAAATATTTTTCATGGGAATGCTACTACTTCCACCACAACAAAATGTTATGAGAATTAAATGTGAAACTTTATGACACTTGGAAAATCTATCATGCAAATTATTATAATGAAGTCTGAAAAAAATTGATGATTTACATATTCACATTATTATATAGGTGAGAAATATAACTTAAAATATATCTATCTTTAAAATATTCAAAAGGATAGTAGTGATTTTTGTAGCAAAGGATAATACAGACAATTACACATATTAATGCATTTGAAATTTATTACTTTAGTAAGCAAAATTTAGCAACACCTAACCACAGATTAATCAATCAAGTTTGTATGTCCAGCATTTTATTTTTTCTTAAAGGATACTTCCTCAGGCAGAAAAAAATTATGATGGTTAATTTCTTTGTCACAGTGAGAATTATCACTTTATAAAAATTCAGTAACACAAAAACTCAGTGTTATTTTTGATTCTTAACAAGGCTTTATTCCCAGTATCTAAGCCATTATAGAATTCTATTTGACCTACATGAATATAAAGTCTAGGTTCTCTTTGATTATTTCTGGTCAGAGCTTTGGTCTGAGCCTTTGTTTATGATTGTGTGCACTTAGGCAAACCTGAGTACAACAGTTTCCAAGTATCCTTTCCTATGATTTTGAAGTACTTTATAAATGTTAAATAAAATTTAAAGTGCTTTTCTCCTGTTGAAAAATATTTTTGTAAGAAATATGCTAACTTTTGTCCTAATCAATCGCCCTTAGCTTGATCACAGAAGAATAAATAAATTGTAAGAATCAATTAGAGTAATTTTTACCAGCCACGAGGAATAGGTTCTTGAGGACTTTAATGGCTTATTCAATTTTTACGATAAAAGCCAGGAATCAAAGCAGGGCAAATTATAAAATTTCTTATACATTTTTATGTATTCTAATCAAAGAGATGATAAAAAGACCATCTAATAATTTATAGTAAATCTCAGTGATATACAGTTATTTCCCATTTGCCATCCTTTGACCACAATTTCTCATTATCTCCATTTTCTGCACTGTAATGTTATTTTGCTGGTAATACATGTCAAGTGACATACACACTTCTGATCTACCTTTCAATGCCTTTCTAATTTTGGGATTCAATCTCCCATTGCTATATACTATATTATATGTAATCTTTTGCTACTATGAACAAAATTGCATCAAATAAACATGCATATGTAATTTCACATATTTGCAATGGTAGGTTAAATCAACAGAATGTGATTGCTGGGTCAAAGGAAGACTGTGATTGTAACTTTGGTAGATACTGCCAGATTGAGTTATGTTTGCTTACTTAACCTATCTCAAATGTTATTTCTTAAAAAGTCTCTCTCTTTTTTTTCTAATCCATCACCAAGACAGCCTTTGCTCTACACCTTTGTGTCAAGTCTAGGACTGCAGTGTGAGTTCTCAGACTCAGGGACCTATTGCTAACACGGGAGTTATTATTATTCCTTTGCTTTATCACTGTCAAACCTTAACTACAAAACATTTCTACGTAAGTTTTCACTTCTTAACTCCTCAGAACCCTACTGCTTGCTTTCTTAATTCTCTTTTTAGAATAGATGTTAGAATTTCTGAATGATTATCACAACTAAGGATTTCTGATAGAGTGATTCATGTAGCAAATTGGATAATATATAATTTAAAATTCTCATATTTTGCGTAGCAAAGTTGAACAAAAATATAGAATTCCACTTAACTGACATTTTATAATTCTAAGGCAAAATATTTCAGTTAGAGTGTAACTTTCATTATTTTTCTTACTACATATAAAGGAAATTATTTAATTAAAAGAAGTAAAATAGAGTTTTCATGTAGTAAGTGGTATGAAGAATAATATGAAGATTTTTCATTTCCAGGATTCCATTTCAAGATTAATATAGGGTTTAGATTTCATATTAAGTATATTTTCCCAGTCTAACTATCTACACTCTTATACACACACACACACACACACACACACACACACACACAGAGTCAATCCTATTAGATGGCAAAGACTTTGTGTACTTGAGGTCAAAGCTCAATAAATAAAAGAGGAAAATATATAACTATATTTCCATAATTATTATTAAAATTAAGGAATTAAGATATGTTACGTACATGTACCAAATCCACACAGGGCATGTAACCATTATGTGCTGCAAACATGTACAATTAAAAAAATTATCTACTAATTGTATTAGTTCTTGGAAAAAAACAGTTAATACTCATATGATTAGATCAATTTTACATGTCTATATCTGGGAATCTGAGCAACCCTTCTGAAGGTAACAATATGCAATATTACAACTATTGCCAAATGCCTATCATCTTGTTTTGTAAACTTATACTGTTATTGTTTTGGGTTTGTTGCTGTTGTTTGTCTCTTTTGCTTTTCACTTTTTTTTCTTTTTTTCTCTTAAATAAAAAGTTTAAAAAATTTTCTAAAATGAAAAATAAAACATACATTAACCTTTCACACCTTCCAGAAAAACACTGAACTGTAATTAAGTAAAAAGATTCCAGTGATGCTATTCTAAATTATTTAAATTAGTAGAGTTGCTTGTCTTTTCTTCATTTCTAGTGGTACCATTTAGGAAAAACTTTCAGTGAGTAGATATGGCACCTGAAACTCTTAGATACCTTCTGTAGAAAAATATCTGAATTATAAGAGTCAAATACCTAAGTACTGTTTAGTTAGCTATTTAGGCTCGGACTTACTATCAATTATTCTCTACATTAATCAGATGCTTTGCAGAGAATATCAAACACTTTCTATTCAGCCAATGTTTTGGTCAACAGGGATTAATAGACAATGGTTTTTAAAATTATCTAGTCGCACCCATCTTTACTGGTTGGCAAAGTGCTACTGAGAAAGGGTGGTGGGGGCAAGCAGTAATGGGACTATCTAATATCCTACCACCATGAATCACACACCTTTTTCACATAGCTCTTTCTGTATTGTCAGTGCAACTATTCACTGATCACCATAAACCTTTTAAAATGTAACATTAGCTACCCTTCTAAATGTGTACTGAAATATAAGTTCTGTGTTGGCCAGATATAAGTAGTTCACTACCCAGAAGGTCTTTAAAATTCATTCATTATACTTTTAATCACTATCAAGAGCAATCTGCT
>RJWM01025793.1:0-28803 GCA_004363535.1 Dasyprocta punctata | reverse complement strand
TTAGTCTGTGAATTTCCTTTTGAGTGAAATGTGTTTCTTGTACACAGCATATTGTTGGGTTTTGTTTCTTAACCCACTCTGCTAGTCTGTTTCTTTTTATTGGTGAGTTGAGACCATTTACATTGATTGATATAATTGATATGTACTGGCTCATCCCTGTCACGATATCTTTCTTTTGTTGCTTTTCTACATTTTCTGTTTAATTATTTCTCCTCAAAAGTGGTTTCCTTTTGCTGTTATTCTTAAGATTGTGGCTATCTTTGTCTCTTTCTAGAGTGTCTTTCAGTACTCTTTGTAGTGTTGGTTTGGTGGCCATGAATTTCTTCAGTTGATCTTTGTCATGAAAGTATCTTATTTCTCCATCAATTTTTAAGGATAGTTTCGCAGAATACATCAATCGCGGTTGAAAGTTGTTTTCTTTCAGGATTTGAAATACTTTACTCCAAGCTTTTCTTAACTTAAAGGTTTGTGTTGAGAAGTCTGCCATGATT
Organism: Dasyprocta punctata; assembly: GCA_004363535.1. Taxonomy (NCBI): domain Eukaryota; kingdom Metazoa; phylum Chordata; class Mammalia; order Rodentia; family Dasyproctidae; genus Dasyprocta; species Dasyprocta punctata. The sequence goes on along the minus strand of RJWM01025793.1, from coordinate 28,312 downwards.
CTGATAGGCTTTCCTTCATAGGTGATCTGTTTCTTTTCTCTGACAGCTTTTAGTATTTTGTTCTTGTGCTGTATTTCTGATACCCTTATTATATGTCTGGGTGAGGATTTATTTGGTTATGGTTAATTTGGGTTCTGTATCCCTCAGTTACCAGTATTTCAGATTCTCTTCCCATGTTTGGAAAGTTTTCTGCTATTATTTCTGTGAGTACTCTTCGTAGGTCATTAGTATTGACCCCTGCTTTTTCATTTATGCCTATTAATCTTATGTTATTTGTCTTGGCATCATTTTGCAGCTGTTGAATTGTTGTTTCTTGGTTCCTTACTATTTTTAAGAGATCTTTTCTTCCATGGCCATGATCTCCCATGCTGTCTTCAAGATCTGAGATTCTATCTTCAGCTTCATTCAAGCAGTTTTTCAAACTTTCCATGGAATTTTTCATTTCCTGCATTTCCCTTTGCATCTGTTTGATGCATTCTGCTTGTGTCTTACATTGTTCATTCAAAGTTTCGATCATTTTCTTAAGTTCCTCTATTTTTTTATCTTGGTCTTCTTTAGATACACACATTTGTTTAATAATGATTCTCATTTCATTTTTTAGCTGAGAGAACATTTCTAATTTGAGTTTCTCTATAACTTCATGGAGCTGTTTCTTTACTGCATTTTCTATCATTTCAGAAAGTTCAGTTGTGTGACTCCCAGTGTCTTCTATTTCAGTGTCTCTTGGGTTTGTTCTCAGTGGGCTGGGGGACTGAGACTGCCTCTTGGTCTTTCATTTTGTCATTTTCTTCTAGAGCCTGTGTTGCTCTGTGTCCTGTGAGGCTGACTGGCCATTCCCCTGGTGGGTCATGCTAAGCCACGGGACCCGGTAGAGCCGGTGGGGGCCGAGGCCTCCCAGTCCTAGGGAGCTAGGCAGAGTGTACCCCAGAGCGTGGTGCCACCCTGACCCTAAGTCTGGCTGCAAGAAGTTCAGGGGTTGTGCTGTACCAGGCAAGCCTGGGCAAGTCCCAGACCTACAGTACTGAGCCTTGCTTCTTCTGGGTGGGGCCCATCGTGAGCTCTAGGATGCAGTGTAGGCTGCTCCACTGAAGCATGGGACTCACACGTGCTCTGTGCTCTGGTGGGGGGAGCCCAAGCTCTCCAAGGCCCTGCAGCTATGCTGGTCAGTCCCTGATGAGCAGCTCTGGAGTCCTGTACTGGGCTGGGCTGAGTACCTCTGTGTCCTGCAAGGCTGGCAGGGCTTTCCCCTGGTGGGTCATGATGAGCTGTGGGACCCGGTAGATCTGGATCTTGTGTGCAGCAAGTGGGGGCAGCCTCCTGGGGCATGTGGATGGAGCACCCACCTTCCCGGGTGGGGGCCGAGGCCTCCCGGTCCCAGGGAGCTAGGCAGAGTGTACCCCGGAGTGTGACACTGGCCTGATCCTAAGTCTGGCCACAAGGAGTTCAGGGGTTCCTCTGTACCAGGCAAACCTGGGCGAGTCCCAGGCCTACAGTGCCAGGGCCTTGCTTCTCACTGAGCAGGGCCCACTGTGAGCTCTAGGATGCAGAGCAGGCTGCTCCACTGAAGTATGGTATGTAGTCTTGAAAGTCATCAGACAGTATCCTGTTTCCTCCCAAAGTGATCTTTGTAAGATGTATAAAGCACAGCGGGATGGCAGAGCCAGTGAGCTCCAGGAATGCCGACTGGGGATGAGCCTCGAGAAAGAGGCTGTGAGTTCCCAGGGCATAAAGTTTGCATATCAGAAACTGAAGCAGCAGCCTCCTAAAACAATTCAGTTGCTATCTTGATTGGGTTGTGCAAATTGAGCCCCTTGCATATCTTCATCTGCATTTTGCAGAGATGACTTTCTCACTACCTTGTTAGCCAGCTCAAGTTACTCACGTAGTTCCCACCATCCTCACTGTCACTCATCCTCAAGCCACCTCCTTGCTTCACTAGTTAATAAATTCTGGGAGAGTCCTAGGATCAAGGCCTTTGTCCACATGTCCTCACGAGGATTGGACTCAGGACCCCTTGGCTGCCTTTAACTTTGAATATGTCTTGGAATCTTTACTCTCACTGTGGGTTGAATTGGGGATGGTAGATTGGAATTAATTTGCCGGGATTCCAATAACATCTCAGTGGATTTATAAATATAACTTCTTGGATTGTGAGAAAAACTAGACAAAGGATTTCAATACTTGGATTATCATACTCAATATTTGGGGTTACAATAGAATGAATGTTTATATATTTAAAAAATAGATTGCATATATAGCAGCAGTATTCATAATAAAAATCTGGAACTATTATCGATCAACGGTAAATGTGTAAATAACTTGTATTATAATACACTTGAATAAATTATGTGTATGAATATATATGAAATGATCTAATATATGAATGTTCAAAAGACATCTTTACATAATGAGTAAAATACTTCTACATATAGTACATCATATAAGCTTCATAAACAGGGTAAAATAAAACAGATTCTATCTGTGTGAATTTCAGACAGGAAAAAACCAATCTACAGTGATTTACATTAGGAAAGCGGTTACATCTTTGGATAATAGCAACTAGGTAAACAGTGAGTTGGATTTATGAGTTGCTGGTAGATTATTTCTTGATTGTGATGGTACTATCTACAGTAAATTTTGAAAAAATTGCCATTTGATTTACTTATTATTTGCATATTTTTATTACATAAGTTATACTTCACTAAAAGTTTAAATAGTGTACTAAACAGAATGTATAATATGAGATAAATTCATGCTTTTTACTTATGAAATTTAAAGTTTTCTGAAACCAAACATGATAGCAACTAAATGATTAACACTGTTTCTAATACAAGGAAATTTAGCAAAATATACAAATACTTCACTTAAACTTGTCTCAGTATTGAACTGATCTAGGAAATACCATCTTTCATTGTAAAGAAATACTTACATAGTGCTTAGCAATTCCTTTATGTTTATTTTGGGTATTCTCTATTCCTGTAGGGTAAAACCAAATTAACTTATTTGTATTGAAACAATATAAGGTTTTTTTTCTTTCTTTTCTTTTCTTTCTTTCTTTCTTTCTTTCTTTTTTTTTTTTTTTTTGAGATAGAGTCTTACTACATAGTTCAACCTGGCTTTGAACTCACTATATAGCCTAGGCTGGCCTCAAACTCAAGGAGATCCTCCTGCCACAGCTTCCCAAGTGCTGGGATTATAGGTGTGTGCCACCACACCCATCCTGTGATGCTCTATTTTTTAAAAGAAATTTTATTTACTTTTCCAACCACCCATCTATGCCACAATCCATCTGTTTATTCACTATTCTATAAATGTACAAGACAGTTAATTCTAGGCAGATTTTTTAATTTAATTTTTGTATTTTTTTTGCATGGCTTAAATTTCTTTAAATTTAGAAATGTTGTTCTGATAAAACAAAGTGATTTTTATTTTAAAAATGTTTAAAAACTTCTCAAACTGGAATCACTTGGCAGTTTAACTGAACAACATTGATCAACATGTTTTTGATAATGAATTCACAATTTTAATATAAAAGTTTATTTTCCTAGAATCAGATATTTGAAGCTTCAATTCTAGGAAGTAATTGTCATTGTGCTTATTTTATTGGCAATGACACTGAATTTTCTTTTACTCTGTCTTTGTGAGCAATTTATGACTCACAATTTAAGAATTGATTCATTTGGTCAATCTTTATTGCTAACCTTAATCATTAGACAATCATTGAATTTTCTGCAGGGATTATCAGCATGGTTGTGCTCACTACAATTGGTCTTAATATTTATTTTATGAAATAATTTTGTGCCTTTAAAAAATTTTCTCCTCTGCTGAAATGTCAATCTATCTACCTATCAATCTGTCCTTCTAGGTATATCACTTTTAGCATTGTTGAACTGAAGTAGCTTTAATTCTTTTTAAAACTAATTTTTCAAAGTTTTTATTGTTTATACTCATACATTGTGAAGTTTGAAGAGTTTATCTTTTACAGTGTGTATTAGGCTAGGACTCTGTATATATAAATAACTGAATCAGAACTAAGTTTTCTTTTGAGAAATTAATGTAGATGCTATAAAGTCCATGCATACATTGTTTCTATTATTCTCACAGAAAATGTTCTGTATGGAGAATTGTGTACTCTGTTCCTCTTATTTATCAACTTCCTTTCTTAATAGATCCTGATACCTTAGTAGACAATGTTTGCTGTATAGTAAATACTGAGTCAATACTAGTGTAATTATACAAAATTATGAATTATAAAATTTTCTCCTCTGCTATTTTGTCTTAAAATTTATCATTGCATAGATTCTAGTTAAACAGATGGTACTATAGTTAAAAACTCACTTCTGTAGCGGAATTATTTGCTCACTGCTTCATAAGAATAGTTTCATATTTTACCTAACTTATTCTGTTAACATACTTCCTAATTGCTTGTAGTGGGTTATAGAAAGGTGTTTTGTACATGATTTTTCAATTCTCATTTACTAAAATATTCAAGATCTTTTTCCTACTAGCAATCCATCGTAACATTAGACAGTGGTTTTTAAGTGTATAGTTCGGTGACCTGAAATATTTAGAACCTACCCACCTTAATATTTTGGGACTAAATCTGAAAGAAAACTTCAGGAAACAGAAGTTTAGTTCTAGAAGATAGTCTAAGAGATGCTGATTTTTTTTTCTACTAAGTTTACTAATGGAAAGACAGTCTGGTCATAAAATAATCGACTGTGATTCTAAAAAATTTTATTAATAAGTGTCATTCAATTTTTTAAAAAGTAGAAAAAAGGATGGAAAGAGCAAATAAAAACGTGTTTGTCATAAAATGAGGAAAAAGTAAGAATTGAAATTTACTATGGAAAGCTCTGGTCTAACTGTTAGCCTGGATTCATGTTACAAAACAATTTACAGTCTTCTCAGGGATATGAAATCAGTTGATTCAGTTTTCATTCAGCTAAAATGCATCTTCTTGGCTTCGTACAGTAAGTCAAGTTCTGCTTCATGATCATGGTCCATCATTTGGTCAAATTTAAGTCCTTTTGGGACATACATAACTGGTTAAATTGCTCTTCAGTTTGTCTTTTAAATATTTAAAGACTGCTTTCTTTGTAAGCCATCTGAGTTCCCTTTGGGTTTTACGTAAATAATTGCTCTATCCCTGTCTGGAGAAAAATAATTAGATTTCTCTTTTTTTCCTCTGATTGTGCTTCAATTATCTGTCTGTATTAAAAATTAAAGAGCAAAAAGATAGAGATACTAAAGATAAACCAATACTGTTGCAAAAGGTTATAACCACAGTAAAGGATAATACAGGATACACATAACCAAGGATTACACTGTACATTTATAAAGCAAGCACTAGATGTTTTCTCCACTTGAAGTTTTTCTCTGCATATTTTTTCACCTGAAATATTTTTGCTACACATAAACTTTAAGAGTAGTTTTGTTTTGTTTTATTTTGTTTTTATAACAAAACAATATTTATCACTATAATTTCATACAGATTTAGCTCTATTTTTCTAACTTTCTGAAATAGTTCTGGGATAATTAACTCACTGCTTAGACCAAACTGAAGCCAACATAAAGCTATAATTCTTAGAGTGGTTGGGATACATGTGATTCAATGTAAAAATGCTATTCCCACCTTTTTGTGATTTCTGTCCACAAATGGTATGTATGCCACCCTCTCTTTCAATTATTGATAAAATTATTAAACAAAGCAGAGGTGAGGACTGAAATAGGAAAAGTTCAGGAATCCTAAGAGACCTCCTTTAAAGGTACCATTAATCCATTATTCATAAGTATTTTGTAAAAGTCATTAAGCAGATTATAAATTCACTGATCTATGCTATCACTAAATACACATTTGTCTACATTATTCCAGATATTATCAAGTGAAATACTTGGCAGAAATTCACTTACATGTCTCTATTCCTTCCCATGCTTAACATTTTTAGCACCCCTTATAAGAATGGAAAGAAAAGAAATACTGTTGGTTTGGTAGGGTTTATAGTGCTTTTGAAATATCAACCTCCCTTTATTTTTGCATGTCTTTTGTTTAATGATCAATGCAATGTTTTTTCTCAGTGAAATTAAACTTAATGAGTCATTCTTTTTTTAGAATATAATGTACGTATTTGAGTATCTTGGTTTCTTGTGATATTGCATGTAAGTAAGCATTTATAAAAGTTTATGTAAGCATGTCCTCTATACATTCAGTCTGTGGAAGTGTAACTTTCAGGGAGATAGTTTCATTAGATGTTCTGACCACTTTTCTGACTCCCAAAGGATTTAGTTTACTTGTACAAATTTTGTTCTACTTTCAAGGTTCAAAAGTGGTCTTGGCAGAAAGCACACAAGGACACAGTTTCACGTGTTCTTCTGTCGTCTTGTGCTGTCACATCAGGTTTCCTAACAAAAGACCTACTTTTCCTTCTTTCTGTGATTCTATATCTTCATAACATTCCTCAGCATCTTCCCCCATATTTAATTATATTCTGGGAGTAAGTGTCCTGACATTTTAATAACATTTTTGCTCTCATAATTATTTAGTTTTACAGTCATTAAATAATTACCATATGTAAATAAAATACTCATATGTAGATAAGCATGTGGGTGTATAAAATTATCTGTATATCTGTCTGTATCTGTTTATTTTTAAATATGTCACATTTTATAAAGGTCAGTAAAAATTGGTTACAATAATAATTAATGTAAAGATGGTTATTTTATTTATTTATTTTTTTTTGTGGCACCAGGGATCGAACTCACAGCCTCACGCCTGCCAGGGCAGGCACTTAAGCCACTGAGCCAAACTCCCGGCCCTGGTTTTTTGAGGCAGGGTCGCATTAAGGATGGTTATTTTTTAAAGATAACATTTTTTCTAAAACCTCTCAATTTAAAGTTAACAAACTAAATGAATTAAAGTTAAAAATCCTCACAATTACCTCAATGGATGCAATAAAACTTTAAATGAACTTTGACATTAATTCAGATTAGAAAAACTGTTATTTAACTTAGGAATACATGGTAATTCTTTTAATCTTATTAAAATCTATCAAAATGTTAGTGAAACTGCTATATTTAATCATGAAACATTAGAAATATTCCCAGAGACAAGAATTTTGGGCTAACATAAGCGTTGGGTTTCTATCATCATTGCTTATTTTAAATGTTTCACTTTAGATTTAGTTAAAATAATGAGAAGAAATGATAAGAAATGAAATGCAAAACAACTAATAGGGTAAGTTATTGGAAAATAGAAAAAGGGCACTGTTTGATAATGGTATGGTCATTTACATACAAGATAAATACAAGAGTACTTAGAGACAAATGCTGAAAACCAGTAAGAGTGTTTAATAAGATTGCTATATTTTAAGACACTTTAAACAATTTTTGAAATTTCTCAACACTAATAATGACTAATTAGAATATGTTTAGGTGAATATAGCATTCACAAATCTCTAAGATTCTTTACAGAAAAATTGTAAAATGTTTCAACATTAAAGTAGACCTGAACATTCAGAAAGCTATATCCTGTTCATAAATTGGATCACTCAATATTCTGAAGAGGCCAGTTCTCTTTTTAATAATTATAAATTAGATATAATTGAACCAAACCACAAAACGTCTTTGTTTTGGGGGGATCGATAAACTTATCTTAGAAATGACAGAGGATGAGGAATAGTTAGACAATTTTGAAAAAGAATGAATAAATCAGGGTACTCTATGATGAACTATCAAGAGTTTTCTGTAGATTTTCATAATTACATAAGAATTGGCTGAAGAACAAATTGATATAATTGATGGAAATGAAAGAGTTACAAAAACAAACCAAAATGAATTGCAAAGTTCATTTATGATTGAGTAGGAACTAAAAATTAGTGGTCAAAGGACTAACTATTCAAGTGATTTTTCCAAAAGTAAAAAAAAAAAAAGTTACATGTATATCTCATATAATGCAAAAAAAAATATAGCCATTCCACATTATTTTGAAGAGAAAATGTGAAAATAAAAGCATAAAAATTTTAGGCAAATGCAAGTTTAGTACCATTGTAATGCTGAGTATTCATGAATAAAATTGCACAAGCATTAAAAAGCATCGGGTTCTATTTTAAAATTAAAAACTTTTATTGATAAAAAATATAATAAATACAGCTGTTGAGGCTCATATCAAGATGGTCTCCCAAAATCTCATGGGATTATAGGTGGGGCTTTTGGGAGTGACTGGGTCATGGGTGCGTGGTACTGGATTAGTCCATTGATTGTTTTAGCATAGTTCTGGTGTGAACCATGGGCTTAAGAGGGAAGACCTTTAATGAGTGTGGGAAGCACCAACTGATAGTCTTGCAGCCTGGATGGAATAAAAAGAGAAAAAAGGAAGACTCCTTGCTCCCTCCTATCTACGATGCCATGGATAGTTTCTCCTTTTTATGCCCGTCCTCCATGCTACTTGTCTTGGAGTCAAAAGACTATGGACTGAGACCTCTACATACTGTGAACTTTCGGTGATAGGACCCTGTGATTCTACTTAATCAAGAAAAACGTTCTTGTAGTTCAGAGGATATGGAAATCTATCTATCTGTCTGTCTATCTATCATCTATCTATCTATCTATCTATCTATCTATCTATCTAATCACCATCAATGCATAGACAATAGGCTCCAGCTGCTGAAACTCCTTTCTCCTGGATTCTTACAAGTGTGCTTCTCTAGGAAGAGCAGGTTGGCATGTCACTGAACCCAGGCATCTTCCTCCTCATCTTCCTTCTTTTTCTGATCTTATTCCTGCATGTGTTTCAGGAAGCTACCTTCTCTCTTAGGGTGCTTAACACCCTTGGTATGCACATCAATTCTCCTGGCAAAAATCTTATCCTTCATTTCTTTCTTCACAACAATTGCAGACTTCCAGTTTTTCCATGTTATGTAATATCTGATTATTTTTCCTTTAGTTCTTGTTTGTAATCCTATTTATGCCTAGTGTTACCTCCAGGTCATGATGAAACGTTTCCTTCCTCATTTTGTGACTTTTAATTGTGCCCTCATCTTCAGTGTGGCATTGCCAGGTGGAACCATAGATTACTTCAGTTGATGAATTACCCACTGTGTTTGGTTTACTTTCTGTTAGGTGCCTCAGTGCTATTATCAGACTAAGATGAATATTGAAACTCATTTCTTCACTTGACATTTTTCAGATCATAAAAAGATTATAATTTGAAACCTGAAATTGACATGAATTCCATGTTTAGAATTTTCAGGAAGCTTTTGTCTCTGTTGTTGTTATTGTTGTTTTTTGGTCATCCAGACTTCTGACAGAACATTTACCTCAACACCTCCTTGGTGTGGTGGGAAATTTTCTCTAATAATCCTTACACTGCCAAGGATGTGTCATTCTGAGAGTTCTGACTTTATTTATATGTTCCAACTTTGCCGTCATGAGAGCCCGAAGTTCTTTCTGTTCCAATGTAAATTTTGAAACCATATCCTTGGGTTATAAATTTTGACTCATTTCAAAACTAAACTTACCCCTATAGTTTACAGAATCCCCTATCCACAGAAGCTTCAGACTTAAGTCAGTGACTCTGTGTTCAGTTCCTTCTTTCCTCCCGTTAGGCCCCACTTGGATGTTTCCCTTGATTTCTTGAGAATTCAGCAAAGCACAACACTTTTTATAACACCTTTTTACTATCTTTTCATATTTCTATGTATTTTTAAATAGGATAACTTCAAGTACAACCAGCCTTCCAGCCTTCCTGGAGGCTAGGAATTTTCTGTCATACCGCCTCATTAACTTTATGAATCCTCAATTTTTTTTTTTTTGTCTTTGTCCTGGTTTAATGTTTCTCCACTTTCAGACTTTTTGGTATAGATTTTTTTCTTTCTAAATCTTCTGTTTCTTGATTTTGTTTTGAATTATATTTTTCTTTGTCTTTAAGAATGCTACATTCCCTCAGATACAAAAATGTTAAAGAGACTTTTATCCACATCCATGTTCCACCTTTAAAAATGCAGGCTTTTTAAAAAAATTAATAAATGTTATATGAAGTTTTGGGAAGGACTTGCAACAGACTAAACAGTATCTGCAATAGGAAAATCTAGTACATTTATTTTTAGGCTTTCCTGGATCCATAAGTGCTTATCTTTGCAATTCTGAGGAAAAGCTCTGTCAGACTGTGGTGGAGAAAGGGTGACTTATTTGGCCTGTAGGGAACTTGGTGTGTGTGAAGAATTTCCAACATGTCACCTTTAAGTTAATGAATCTTATTTCCTTCTTTATCCTTGGTATTTCCTGTAAATATTTTCAGATAGAAGCATTGGCTTCAGTTCCTTATGCTAGCAATTTTTTTTCAAAAATATGTCATTGCAATCACAATGCACACTGAAATGTGAAAACGAAACAGAATAAAACAAAATTCCCTAGATAGTATTTATCCCTAGTGCATCTTACAATATATGCCATGCTACTGATCTGCTACATATAATATTTTAGAATGATATACCATAATTTTAGAATGATAAAACATAATTGAACTTTAATAATTTTTAAAGATATCTGTAAAAAAATGTATGACTAAGAGAAAAACACATTTCATCTTGCGCATTTATGAATCAATGTGAGGTGCCTATAAATGCCAATTCAATATAGGATGATCAACTGGTATAAATTCAGTGCAAGTAATGATTATCAAAATTCTGGTTATGCTTCACAATTTTATAAAGGCCAAAGTTTAAAATTGTGTTAATGGAATAACAGTAAAGCAATTAAAAAGAACATTATTTCAAAGGTAGAACGTAATTGTCCTGAATGTGTATGATTGACAGAAATGTACAATAGGAATTTTAAAAGGCAATATGATATGTTTCAGAGTTTAATTGACTTTTGAAAATATAATTATTTTACTTGTTACATAAAATTGCATACTGTATCACTACAATTAGATGTTTTGAACTATATGTAGAATGACTTAATCAAGTTAATGAATGTATTACCTCACATATATATGTTTTTTTGTATTAAAAGCCATTAAAATATATTCTCAGTTATTTTCAGGAACACAATGCATTGTTTTTAACTACATTCACATGTTTCATTGTAGCTCTTTGGAATATATTTCTATTGTCTCACTGGTATTTTCCTTCCTTGGGCCAAGTCTGCCTATCCCCTCCCATCTCTCAAACCCTGGTAATCACCACTGCACTTCCTATTTCTACAAGCTTAAGCTTTTTAAATTGCACACATAAATAAAACCGTGTGGCTTCTATCTTTCTGTGCCTAGTTTATCCCATTTAACATAATGTGTTCCAAGTTCATCCATTTGATCAAAAATAATAGGATTTTCTTTTGAAAAAGGCTGACTAATAATCCTTTATGTATATGTATGCCATATAGAATTTTCTTTATTTATTCATTTTATTCACTCACTGATGGGTAGATTAGTGCATTCTTTACATATTTTTCTTTTTTAAAAATTAGTGTATGTTTTGTGTAAACATTATTTCATTAGTGTGACAAGCTGAAAGAAAAAAATGTGTATATGTGTACAAATATAAAAATGGTTAAGATAGTTATACTACTGATTTCTCTGAGTTCGCTAAAAAGAAAGATTTGTGCTGGTATTGTTCGGATAATTGAAGGCGGATGTGCTCTGGGTGAATGATTTGGGGATGACAATGCGCAATGTATGTACCATTGTTGCCCCCTGATTGACATGGTTTGAAAAAAAATTGTACCTACCGATGAGATAGTGTGTGATGCTTCAATATCTGCATGCATTGTGTAATGTTTCAATAAAGTTAAGCACATTTCTCCCTTCAAAAAAAAATTAGTGTATGTTTGCAATACATAATAATTACATTCATTTGGGGAAACTGGTACAGGTACACATCCCATTGTAATCATTTTACTTCCCTTTCTCTCCCCAACATTCCCTCATCTCCAGATGCCTCCTGTCTCCACAAAGTCTGCCTACCTCTTTTCTACCATATATTTTTCTTTTTCTTTTTTTTTTTTTGTATCTGAGATTGAACTCATAACCTTGTGCCTTCCAGTTTATATTTTTCTTTTAGTTATTTATATTTTGAGTTTCTCATGTTAGAGAAACCGTGCCATATTTAAACTTGTGTGTCTGATTTATTTCACTAGCATTATTGTCTTTTGCATTTATTTCTTAAAAGTCACACACATTTGACCATATATTGACTATTATGAACACTCCCGCAATGAACGCAAGAGTGTAAATACCTCTCCAACATACTGATTGTTTTACTTCGAATATTCTTTTTGTTTTATCAAGTAACAGGACTGCTGACTCATATAGTAGTTCTACTTCTTTTATTTTTTTGAGGAACCTCTACACTGTTTCCCATAAAGATTGCTATAATTTTTATTCCCATTAACAATGGGTAAGAATTTCCTTTTCTCCATTCTTGCCATTTATCTTTCATTTTTTGATACCTATTATAACACCTGTGAGATATCTCATTGTGTTTTTATTTGCATTCCCTGATGATCAGTTATAGTAAGTGTTTTTTTCTTAGGCCTATTGGTAATGTATATGTCTTCTTTGGACAAATGTCTGTGCAGGTCTTTTGCCCATCTCTTTTCTTGATACTGAGCTGTTTAAATTCTTTATATATTTTGGATAGTAATCTCATATCTCATAAAAGATACATGGTTTACAAATTTTTTCTCCCATTTTGTAGTTTATCACTTTACTCTGTTGATTGTTTCCTTGGCTGTCAATAAGTCACTTAATTTTATGTAATACTATTTGTGCATTTTTGCTCTGTTGTCTATGATATTTTGTATTCATATTAAAATCACTGCCACGCCCAATGCCATGGAGTTTTCCTCTGTTTTTTTCCCTCTAGTTTTACAGTTTCAGCTATTCCTTCTAAGTCTTTAATCCATTATAAATTGATTTTTAGGTAGTATAAGGGTCCAATTTCATTTTTATCCCCATGGATACTGAGTTTTTCAACAATGTTTACTAAAGACATTGTCTTTTCTCCATTGTGTGTTCTTGGCAATTTTGTTGGAAACATTGTCCGTAAGTGTGGCGATTTATTCCTCGCTTCTTTGTCCTGGTCAATCAGTCTATATGTCAGCACCCCAGTGCTTTGATTACTTACAGCTTTGTAGTGTAGTTTATAAAGTCAGGAAGTATGCTGCCTCCAACTTTGTTCTTTATTGTCAAGATTTGTTTGGTTATTCAGGATCTTTGGGGGTTTCAGATGGATTTTTAAATTATTTTTCTGTTTATATGAAAAGTGGTATTAGAATATGATAGGAGAGCCAGGCGTGGTGGTGCACGCCTTTAATCCCAGCACTCAGGAAGCTGAGGTAGGAGGAGCATTGTGAGTTCAAGGCCAGTTTGGGCTACAACACAAGCGCAAGGTCAGTCTGAGCTACATAGTGTGACCCTGCCTCAAAAAATCAGGGCTTGGAGTTTGATTCAGTGGTTTAAGCACCTGTCCTGGCAGGTGTGAGGTTGAGAGTTCAAACCCCAGTGCCAAAAAAAAAAAAAAAAAAAAAAAAAAAAAAAAAAAAAAAAAAAAAAAAAAAAAAAAAAAAAAAAAAAAAAAAATGGAATTGCAGTGAACTCAGAAATCACATTGAGTAATATGGACTCTTCAGTGATAATAATTCTTCCAATTCATGAACACATGATATCTTTCCATTTCAGAGCTAATTCTTTGAAAGTATTATAACTGGTCCCCTGTGTTTGGTAAAATCTCCCCAAGGATTTCTATGCATGTGCCAGGTAATGTTCTGAAAAGAAGGTATTATTTAATCTCACATTGTCTTTACACAGGCAAAACAATGAGAGCTAAATACACTAAATACTAAATATTGATTATGTAGTGGCATAGTATTATCAATTTTTCTCTATCATACTAATAGTTTTTGTTTTATAAGTGACCATAGCTACCCTTATAAAATATAGTAAAAAGTCCAGAAATGGTTAAATTTGCTTGTGCTTCAAATAATACAAGACCTTTGGTAAATGATATAAATCTGGTTTATTTTATGAGTATCTTATTATTTTATTGAGAAAGTAGATTCAACTCATAGTTTGAATTCAGAAACCCTTTTAAAAAGACATGACATATATCAGCATTACCTTTTTCTTACATAGCAAGTCAATTTTGAAAAAGACTCTGTTATTCAGTTGCAGATTTTAGAACCCTGTTGAGCAAAACTATTTTAAAAAAAAGTTTCATTTTGCCAGTTGTAAGCATCAATGGATAGATGAGCCAACTAAATATTACATATTTATTTCCCAGGAATGCTTAGATGAATGAGCAATACTTTACTTTTGGAGAGAAAAAAAATAAAACGCACTTTCTTAGAACTAGTTCCTAAAAGAATGAGGATAATAGAGAGTGTAGAAAAATGCCACCTGCATTTGTCCCATTTCTTAGTCTTTAGGCTGATTTTGAGTCTTTTTAGTGAGAAACAAAATTGCCAAAAAAAAAAAAAAAATTAACTTTTCTTCACATCAAAATAGTAGCGCCAAGTAGTTAAATCTCTTTGGTGAGCCCTGCATATTTACCCAGTCTGCGTAACACCTTTTCACACATGAACCTTCCCAAGCAGTTTTTACTCAATGGAATAGCCACAGTGAGGAAAATTTCCCTGCCAGCCTGCCTTGAGCATATTGAAACAGTGGTAATAGACATGATTGCACCCGCCCTTTCAGGGTGTAAATCCAAGCTGGAGCGCAGAGAACATCAAAGGGGTCAAAGGGAGAGTGGAGGTTTTGTGTCCCAACTTGTCTCTATTCTCTTTGTGAGAGCTGATCCCATCTGTCTCTAAGAGCTGAGTGTAGCTTATTCTATTGTGAGTACTGCTCGCAAGTCACCTAAGGGAAGATGAAACGTGTGGCTCCTTTCCCACGCATTCAGTCTGGTTTTAGAATGGAGTTAGTGAGGAGGAAGAAGTTGTGGTGTGCTTTTAAAGAGTGGAGGGACATAGGTGACAGTAACGAACTGTATATTTCAAAAGGCTAGAGTTTTTATTACAGAGAAATAATAAATGTTTGGAGAGATAGCAATGTTTAACCTGATTAATATGTTATGCACCATAAAGTATCAAAACATCATATGGTACCTCATTAATGTATATGCGTCTGTAAACCAGAAGAACAAATAAAGTATTTAAAGATGCCAATATGTGAAACATTGTGTTACATGTTCATCGCTTGTAGAAATTTAGACAGCCAAACACAATAGCTACTCTGCAGGATGGCTGTGAAGCTAGAGATTTTATAAACCTACTGAAAAGGCCAGCAGTGATGAATCATGATTCACTGAGCATCTGATGAAATGAAATTCATTACCTATGCTCAGTGGAAGATATATTTTCATATTTCCTAAAATCATTACCTATTTTCTAACTTTGTAAATTATAAGATTGCAACTTCCATATACTGAGAAAGGATCACATATCAGGCTTTGTTGCTGTCACTTTAGTTTTGTGATGTGGTAAGTATTTTATGATATAACACCCCATACCTGAGGATTGAAATCTCAAGAAAAATACCAGTATCTAGAACTGAGAAATAAGAAGTTATTAACAATTAGGCTTGGGGAAACCTAAGATATTCTAAGACATGAATGCATTACTTGCTTAAAACATATAGGCAGTATCTAATTTGAATCAAGCTTTTTCTGTATCTTCCTTCTGATTTATTTATAATTATTGACTATATTTTATTACTTTAGTCCCAGATCAATCATTTGTGAACCTGGGGACTTAAAATTTCGAAATTAAACAAAACTGGTAAGTTAAACTGCTTTTATGCTCTGTGAACCATCCCCGTTTTAGGCATTCTGCGAATGGGCTAGTACAAGACATTTGATTGCTCTGTAACCTTTCATTATATTGACAATCTGTTATTGCCTTCACATCAATTCCACTCTCCTCAGAAGGTGGCTTGGCATTTTTGTGGTATTTTCAATCTAGGGGGATAAATCTGCATCTCCATCTGGACTGACCAGATGAGGCTCTCTTTAGAGCCAATTAACACATTACTGATGGGGTCACCTCCGCGTGCTAGGAGGGGCTTTGCAACTCCAGGATGACCATAAACTGCCTTCACAACACCTCCAGATGTGCCAAGGCTGGAGACCAATCCATCTTGTACAAAAGTGGTTCATACACTTACCTCAGGGTTCTAGGGAGACACCCTAAAAGAGGTAAATGACTTTCTGAGACAGAATCTTTGGAATATTCTTTTGTTAGCTTCTTATTTAGTCAGGTTGAAAAGGATGTTCATGACACATGAGAAGTCAAGCCAAGGTTGGCGGGAGAGGCATGAGCCATCTGTTTCTGTTAAATTTTCTGGCTACTGAAGCATATTATAGTAACTTCTTGACTGATTCGACTAGAGATTTCTCAGCAACCTCAATCATAGCAATTGGAAAGCCAAAAATGGATATGAAAGCCCTCAAGTGCCCAGTCTAGGGAAAGAGTTAAATGTCACATTCTTGGTACAAGTATTCAAAGCAAAGCCCCGGCAGCCCTGATGGCCCTGGAGGCCAGCTGGGGCTCTCCTCTGTGGCCTCCTGGATCTACCTGGGTCTCTGGAGTTATTTCTGTAGGAGCTCAGATTTGGTTCACAGATTCTTAGGTTTTTCTGCATGGGCATCTCATTTAATGAAGCAATTCCCTTAACTGTGCTTTTGCTGGGAAAGAACGCAAATTAAATATTCTTTCACAGTGAGGATGGGAGGGGTAACAAGCGAAGGGGAGAAAAGAGGCCACGGGGGAGCCCAGTGGAGCCACAGTTCCCTCGGGTGGCTGGCTAACTAGCTCAGCTTTTGTGTAGACCCCGGCTGCTTCTGGGATGGGGCTAGGAGACAGAAGAATGACAGTCTGTAGGAAGAAAGAAGACAGTAATTACGGGATACATGCGATTAGTGCGGTAGCCAGAGAAATTAAGCCACAAGTCCTAGGAATCTTCTCTTCTGTATGGTACCTGCAGAGGGAGAGAAAAGACCTCACTACAGAGTCCAGTTGGAATCCACTCCCTGCCAGCTCGGCTTGATTGCTTTTTTGGTTACCTACTGTGGAGGTTGAGCTGCTCGACCTTCCTTTCAGCAGAGCTATATTGTACTTCCCTGAAAAAAAGGCAGATTAAGAATTTACAGGGATCCCTCCATCACTGGCCTCTGACAGCAGCACTTGGGGAGCTGATTTTTCATGGTTCAATTTGCCTGGGGCCAAGATGCTTATCGAAATATGCTCTGCTAATGTAAAGCACCACTGCACTTCTAAGACATACATAACTTCCTACCAAATGTTCCTTTTCATTTCCTTCCCACCACCCTCTTGTTTTGGTAGATGACTTTCTTCCTTAATTACTG
Organism: Dasyprocta punctata; assembly: GCA_004363535.1. Lineage (NCBI taxonomy): Eukaryota > Metazoa > Chordata > Mammalia > Rodentia > Dasyproctidae > Dasyprocta > Dasyprocta punctata. The sequence goes on along the minus strand of RJWM01025793.1, from coordinate 10,952 downwards.
CAATCATTATTCTTCAAGACTCTCTGGATTCGAATGGGTGTTTATAGGTAAAGAGTAAATAATATCAGTTAAGGAGTTTGCTCTTATTTTGTAGGTGGGTAAACTGTATTCTAATCATCTCCAGTCTGAGATTGTCCTGGCTATCACTTAGGTCATACTTCCAGGTTTTGTTAATTTAAATTTTTAATTAAAAAGCAATATGTATGCAAAATAATTGAAAACATGAAAGCTACTTAATTTTATCAAGCCGGGAACAAAAACTACTCAGCCTCTTCTTAGTGCTATGGTGTTTTGAGGACTGCTTCAAACGGCTAAGGAGGGGTGTTTGTCAGATTTCAAGCTATTATATATATATATTCTGTATTATATATATATATGTATATATATATATATATCTACATCCACATATCTACCTACCTCTGTATCTGTCAATCTATATCCATGTTTATCATCTATCTATGAATCTATCTATCTATGTATCTATCTCTGTATTTGTCTATCATATCATCTCAGATCTGACTGGGTGTGAGCATTGCTAACCTTACTGTTTCTCTTGATTATAAGTGAGTTGACATCGATCTTTTTATTATGCTTCATATCTATGGTGAAATTCTGAGGTTATGTGGGCAAATTATACAACTGTCCTATACTCTTTCCAAGTGCTTCAAAGAAGAAGAGATTCCTTAACGTGTTATCTTTTGTTAACAGGGTGTAAAACTGGAAGGACTATCTCCGCTGGAGATAAGAAAGCTCTAGCAGACAAAGCACAATAATTTTCCAGGAAGAGAAAATGAAGCACTTTTGTCTTCTGTTTAGATCAGTGCTGCCTGGCACAGCCCTGTACTGGCCAACTCAGTAATAATGTCACTGCCTGCTGGTGATGTTTGCTATAATAATTTTTGTTGCGTGTTTTATTCACATCTTCTGAACAAGTAGTCCAAGATTACTTTGTTCTCTGAAACGCATTGATTTAAAACATTCACTGTGGAGCACATGCAAGCTTTTTTAGGCAGGGTAACCTCCTGTCAGACAGAGTTGCATCATGTTCCATTTTATGACAAATTTCTTGAACAAAGACCTCAACCCTGTGGTAATGAGACTCTGGTGGTACTGCATTCACTGGGCTGCCGTGTCTCAGGCTGGCCTCTCAATTTCTTTCTGATTTTCCTCTTCACAACTTTCAGAAGTGTGAGGGAGGAAGAAAGACTGAAGTACTGTTTAGTATTTCTGAATGGCTTATTTTAGGGGCATTTATTGATGCGTTATGGCCATTTTAAATGAAAGATCTGCATTTTTCAATTTAGTTATTCTGTAATATTCCTTGGTAATATAGCTGAGAAATTCAATAAGCATTTTCAATAAGTAACTCTTTGTAGTTTTTTCTAATAAAAAATTTTCAGTGAATCAAGCTATCTTGATCTCATTACACTTCAGCACACAGAGATTCTGAGACTTTACTTTCTTGTGACCTGAAAAACTTTTATCTTTCCTGGTTATCATCAAGAGAAAATTTTATTTTGAAGCACTAAAACGTTCAGCTATGGCATTTTTCTAGTAACAAGTGCTTAATGGGATGGGTGGGGTAGGGAATCTAAAACAAACAAACAAACAAACAGGTAAATGGGAGATGTTTTGAAGCTAAACACAAAATAAATAGGGTAGATAAAAAAGCTAAAAGTGACTTAGGGTTATTCATCTGTCTAATGCCAAAGAATCATGTTGAGAAAAACGACAAAAAATTATATTGGAAATAGATCTAAAACACAGTGATTTGGCCAGCGAAGAAAGGTCGGGGCTGCTGAATTGTCGCCGAGACTGCAGGAAGGAGGCACTTAAACCCCAGCCTGCCATGGCGACCCGTCTCTATGCAGAGGCAGGCAGCGTGTCGCAGAACAGGGAGCTGGCACAAACCACACAGGAGCGCGAGTCCTTGCAGCAGGCAAGGAAGGAAAGAAGAGCCAAGCACAGGACGAATCAGGAGCCTGCTGCTGCTGGCCTGGCTTGTGTGCCATGAAGTACTGTTTGAAGTTCTAATGGCAGCGGGCCCCGTGGGACTGTGATAGCAGAGGAGGCAGACGCTGATGTGTCAGTGACATCATCAGGCACACCAGAGCCCCAGAGCGTAGTGGGGTTCAAAGGGAGTCTAATCTTGCCCTGTTTCTTTGCTTCCCCTCCTAAATTCTTGCCAGAAATGATGAAACAGAGAGACGCTTGTTTGCGGGAGCTTCACTGACTTGGCCTGGAAACTGGGACTCATGGACCTAGACAAATGCCCGGAGCACACAGACTCAGAGGTCAAGTTGGTGACGAGACTGGCTTGGGCGTGGGTACACACTGCTGAGGTCGGCACTGCACAAGCCCCAACAGCTATCTCAAGAGCTGGCCAGTGCTTTGAGAGAAACACCAAGTCGTATCAACAGTTTGTAAATAAACGTGGCTTTATCATGACGTTAGAATTGTCTGTGAAAGAAATAAGGCAGCTTCTCCCACCCAGCAAAATTTATCTTTTCCTTTTCTGAATAAATCAAGGCTATGTGATTCGATCTGGTATAGGTCATACTAGTCAATATTTTATCACTTTTCACTGGAAGATAAACCTGCTTAACAATATGAGGAGGGCGTCCCTAGTATCTGAGCGTCTTTAGTTAGAATTCCTAGGGATTACCATTCCTAAAGAGCTGGACATTAATGACTCTCCCATCTGAATTTATATATATAGCGTAAACAATGTGCTCACTGAGCAATGTAAAAATCAAGTTATGTAGCCCAGTATAGGAAAATTCACAATGAATGGACAAATAGAAAAGTGGTATTTTGCCTTATCCTATCTCCTTCAATTAGGACCATAATTTGCAGTGTCCCTAAATTCAAATGACAGTGCCCTTTCTCAGTATAAGGTGTTTATGTAGCTCAAGTTCATTAGCATTAAAAATATCTGCCCTATTTCCTTTTCTCTGCAACTTAGACATCTATCTGAGAGGTGACTGAGTATATCAAGTGTTCTTTTCAATGTAAGCTATAAGTAATTCACATCCTGTACTTTTTGTACACTTTGTAATGGTTAAATGGTGCTATACTGAACATGATCTTGTGAATACCTAGCTAATATATATATATTAGCTAGGAATGAACTCTCAATATAAAATAGAAACTATTTGACTTTCTGTTTTAACACCATCATAGGTTCTTTAGTGGGACAGCAGTATTCTTAATTAGGTCTGGCAACTCGTTATCATTACAAGCTAAATTGGGACTTTGTCACCATTGAATACTGCATTAAATTCATGTTATTATGTATTTCTCAGCTGTTAAAATATTATGTGATAGGTCTCTAGTAAAAGTTTTCATAGTAATTATTCAACTATCAGGTTGGCTTTAGTTACCCAGTAAGTCTCTGGGGTGTTATGTTTGGTTATATTCCAAAAAAAGAAAAAAAGATAGTTGCCCTATAAGGGAACGTATTTATGTATGCTAATTTGAAATGGGTATATGTTTGGGCAGGATTCTAGTTGGCAATTGGACAATAAGTTAAATGCAAGATTCAAGGTTCTTTGTTTTTTATTTTTTTATTTTTGGCTTTTTGAGACAGGGTCTCACTATGCAGTTCAGGCTGGCCTTAAACTCACTTTGTAGCCAAGGTTGGTCTGGAACTCGCAATGATTCTCCTGCCTCAGCCTCCCAAGTGCTGGGATTACAGGCATGTACCACCACGCTTGGTCTCAAACTTCTTATGTAAAGATTGGCAAAGCAAGAGATGGAAATGGGAATTTAGAAGTTAGTATGTAGCCATTGGAGGAAGCTAATTTTGAGAGTCACAAAGGAATTGTATTAGAGTTCTCCAGGAAACCAGAACCAGTAGGAGATGTGTGAGTGGGTGGAAAGATAGATGATAGATAGATAGATATAAATTATAAGATTGATTATAGGAATTGGTTCATAGAATCGCGGTCCCTCTATGAGACACTATCTTCTGGACTGTGATTCAGGAAAGCAATCATGTTAAGTGCATCCTAGTCTGAAGGCCTGAGAATCAGGAACTCTGATGTCCAGGCAGAAGACAGACTTGTCATTTTAAAAAGAGATAGAGATAGAGCCGGGGGTATAACTCAGTGGCATTACTGGCTGCCTGGCAAACTCAAGGTCATGAGTTTGATTTCCGGTACAGCACATGCATGCATACATACAAACACACATAAAGACAGAGCTGGGTGGTGTGGTGGTGCATGTCTGTAATCCTAGTACTCAGGAGCCTGAGGCAGGAGGATTACTGTGAGTTCACTGTGGTCTACAGAGTGAGTTTAAGGCCAACCTGAACTATACAGTGAGAGCCTGTTGAGAGAGAGAGAGAGAGAGAGAGAGAGAGAGAGAGAGAGAAAGAGAGAGAGCGAGCGAGAGAGAGAATGAATTAGCCCTTTCTGCACCTTTAATTCTATTTAGGGTCTCAATGACCTGGGTGGTTTGCATCCTTGTTAATGAGGGCAATCCTTAGGCTGTCTACTAAGGCTACTGAGTAAATATTAGTCTTTTCTAGAAACACCCTTAGACATACACATACCTATGTTTTATCAACTATTTGGATATCCCTTAGTTGAGTCCAGTTGCCTCATAAGAAATTAACCATTGTAAGAGCGGTTCCTGTAAACATGCTTACCCCCTCTTCTGCTGTTGCCCTTGCCCTGTGCCCTCGGATCTCTCAGACCTGTATAATCTTTTGCATTCTTTTTAATGAAACTGTCCGTTTTCACTCTACTTCCTGGATCTTTCCCATTCTCTCTTTGTGCTATCATCTTTATCCCAATTCTACCAAGTTTACCTCCCAAAACGTTCTTTGAATCCCTGTGCTCATCTGCATGTCTTCTCTCATTACCTTTATTTGGTGTTGCTCACACTGTTTTCCTCTGGTCTAGGTAAAGTCACTGAGGCTCTAGTTTCCCTAATGCTAGTCTGTCTGAGACACAGTGGAGAAAGTGTCCTAGCCCATCTATCTATCTCACTGCCCATCCTGAGGTAGGTCTGCAATGTCTAGAAGACAAAATCAAGCCGCTATTTCAATGTTTTTAAGACTCTTCAAATCCAGCTCTTATGAATCTTTGTAGCCTCATCTCTGTCCATTCCCTGCTTCAGAAATGTCCCAACTTGCAAATGCTCACTTTCAGGGGCTAGACGGTTAAATAAAACAAGTGGTTGGTTAGAAGAAATGAGGAGCTCCAAAAGAGTGGCAGCCTGAAGTATACAAGCCCAACCTAAAGAATTCAACTTTATCTGTGTTATGTCAACAAGACAAGTGTTCAGAGTGGGTCCAAGATTATAAACCTGTGACCTGTACCAGTAATACCAGATTTCTGCCTGCCTGCTGGTATTGTGCCATTTGGTTCCTTCTGCAGTGTGTTTGTCCGTGCTATTTCTTTCATGGATAAAGCTCATATGCAGCATTTTACCCTTTACATACCTCATCCTTCTCAAATTAATCACTTTTCATTATTAAAGATTTAGGTCAAGTAGCTATCTCTTCATAAAACTCTACGTAATCCCTACCTACTTCCCACAAGTTCTCACAAAATCTCATAGCGCTTACTTTATTTATTTTAATGTAGTGCCTACCTCTTGTTCTGTGAGCTTCTGGAGGGAAAAGATGACTAATTTCCATATCCTGGGGCATGGTGGTGACACAAAGGCATGAAGATGGTGATGAGAACTACAGAATTGCAGTTAGTTGTCTCCATTTAAACTTAGTTTGTGACTGTGGAAGTTTAGGGGAGTCTTGGGGTGTGGACACCATTCAGAAAAAGAAAATGGAAAATCCTGCCCTCTAAATCCTGCCCTGTGAATCTTATGCATGGAATCTAGGATTATATGCATCATACTGTGGAAGGAAGAAGGAAGGATGAAAGACTGGGACAGAAGGAATAAAGAAGGAAATGATGTATGCTCTTCATGCAGAAGTGTGATGGAGGAGGCTGAGGGGAGGGGGTGGCGGGAATAGTATGAAGGGAAGCAAGGCCTGCTTTGGAAGAAGGAATATTTGAGCTATGCAGTTATACAAGAACAAGGCTGGGCCAACATCAGGTTAAATGGAGAATGTGCGAAGTTGTGTCCAGCTTAATACCCTGCCTGTCAGCACCTAGGCCAACCCTCTCAGTGTCTGGATAAATATCTCTTAGAATAGGATGTGTCCTTGGAGATATTTTCTGTGTGTGGCAGCTCATTTTGATTTTTTCTCATCCTTACTTTGAAAAATGATTTACGAGAGAGAAGAGGGGATATTGTCAGCACATGCAGTCCCTAGGAAGGGACCCATAGCCTTGGTGGCAGGGAGGGGACCTCACCTAAATGCAGTGTTTTGCCATGGTAGAACTCTGTGTTTATCCGGTCATTCCCATCCAACAGGATGGCACCCAAGATGTCCCCGAGAGAGACATCCCACAGCAGTGGTGGAGAACCTTCTATGACATGAACTTGCTCCATAGGTTCCTGTCACTACCCTGGCAGCATCCCTGATAAATTTCCTATAACTGAAGTATATATGTGCATTCAATTCTGTGTACATGGTAGAAAAAGGAAGGAAGCCTTAATAGTATCATGTGATATCTCTAGTGTGAGTAGAGTGGTTTTCAGGACTGTCTGAAAAGTACTAAACAAAAAAAAAAATTTTTTTTTTCTTTACTATGGCAAACAGTACCACAATGAATAAGACAGGAACCATTTGCAAGTCCTAGGAAAAAAGACAAACACAAAGAATAAGCTTCCTCCACGCCAGCCCCCCACCCTTGTCCAAAGTACTGCCAAGTGACTCCGCTGTTTGCCTCCCACTGGGGGTGTGGCAGTGAAGTATTTTCACAAGTGCTTGAATGCTGAGTTAAAAAATGTAGTATGAGTGTCAAAGGCAAAACTAAAATACAAAGCTCTGTTCCTCGGCAGTTTGCACTCAGGATAAATAGTTTCGCTTTGTGATAATGAAGAATTTCCATCTCTCCAAGTCAGCTGTCTGGAATCAGGAAATTATTCTCAAAGAAGCTTGGATCAGAGGTGAGGGGGCTGATGGCAGGTGAGAAGTGTCATTCTCTTGTAGAAGACAACATTTCGTTCAAATCTTCATCTTTTATATCAGGCCTTGCAGTGTTTTGCAACTTGGATTTGGAATGTAATCTTAATACTCCTCAGTAGTATTCCACCATTTTTTCTTTGCATACGCAATTTTGCTCAGTGCAATCAATTTGCATGATAAATAGAACACATGTTAGCCAACTTCACTTTGACAGCTAAATAGCGAAAGTCTGATGGTCCCATCTTTGTTACAGCAAACAGTAAGCCAAGAAAAAAGAATACATATATATATATACTTTTTATATATATGTATGTGCATTTTACTCTGCATACACTCAAAGAGGAAAATAAATAGAAAATATTTCTATGATGACTGAAAACTCTCAGGATAAAGTTTGCATTATTTATTCCATTATTTCCATTCCAGTACAAAGTTTTCCATTATTTATCTCAGTATAAAGTTTTCATTATCTGAGGATTTCCATAGAGTTAGAGGATGCAGGCACAAAAATATTTGTAACCTGAAGTCAGGATAAAAATTAAGAGAAGCTTTGGGATTCAGAATCATACAAGAATGGCTAATCTGCTGACAGCCAATGTTGTCTAAAGGGGTTAATAAAAATCAGACTGCACAGTGGGCTGTGCATGGGGTATGTATTATCTGCTGTCAATAAAGTGTTCTTTTCTCTGTTAAGCAAGCATCCCCTGCTGGGACAGCCCTTTAGTTCGGTGGGAGTTTGGAGTTATACATGAAGTGTGTGTTATCAGCTAGAAATTACTCGACAGAAAAATTTAATGATATTGTTTCAGCTATTTTTCAATTAGTATCTGTGTTTCACTCACATGACTTGGATCATTGAAGACATGAATTATAACTGTGGTAAAACATGATCAGAAGTTTTATTTTTCCCTACTATAATCTTCTGACTGGTGAAAAACTATTAGCAGCAACAAAAATGAATATAGTGAAGTAAATCAAACCTTACTACTGGCAGTAATTCTGAGCTGCTAAATTATCACACGCTGGTTAGTTTAAGACTTTCCTTCAGATGATGAGAAGTTTATGCACGGTGTTGGGGCCCACACCACACGTTTCTTTTTGCTCCCAGCTCCTGAGTTTAAATCCATCTGTGTCGGGCAGTGAGGTTTTAAAAAGCATTTGGAAGGGCACCAAGTCTTACTGTTTGAGAGTGCTAACCAAGACACACACACGGCACTAAACGTGTTTTCACAGAGAGGGAAGCAGTGTTTTTCTCTTTCTGGGAACCTTATTAAAGAGAAGCCAGCCTTGCAGCAGACGGTAGGGTCCGTCAGCATATAGAGCTGCTTTGTTTAATGAAATCCATGTCTCTCCTCAAGGTTTCTGAAAAATAGCAGTCTTTGAAAGGCCCTCAGCATCTCTTCTGTGGTGGGAGATACTTTCTTATCTGTTCCTTTTATGCCATCTGTATCTCTGAAGAGAAGTAAGAGTGTGAATTTTTGAATATGAAATTGAGTAATCTCTTGGATGTTGTACTGAAATTAGATCCAAAACTTGGTGATGTCTATGCTAGTCCTTATCTAGTCTAACTCTTACTTGCATTATACTTTTTAATATTAGTCATCTCTAGGGGTAGTATAATTTTCATGACAGATCATTTATTTATTTTACATTTCTCTGAATATCTTAACATTATAGAATGTTCTCCAAAAACTAGAATGTAATCTAAAACTCACTTTAGGCAGACTTGGTCTTCTTAATATCCACAAGTCAAATGAGCAATGGCTAGAGATGGGGAGCCCTTTGGTCCAGAATTCCTTTTGTGAAGAGACCGACTAATAAAGAAGGAATCCCCCAGAGGGTTATTACTCCTGCCCTCTCGGCAACCTGTATATTGGACTATTTAAAATCTTCCTCATATGTAACCAGAATGATAATTTCGAGTCTTTCTGATTATATAGCGCCAGTCAGCGCCACAATTAAAACCTTATTCAGAAGGATACATGGATAGATACAGACCTGGATATGGTTTATGGTGAAGTGTTTGAAAATTTATCAAGTCTAATTTATTATCTCCCAAACCTAAATACATTCTCTTTGCCTTTTTGCTACTCGCAGTAACTAAAAAGTACATATGTGCACACATGTGTATGCGTACACAGTACTTACTAGGTGTGTTTGCATTGGAAGGGCAATACATTACATTTTCTTTTCATAAATTTCCTTAGAGAAATTAAACAATTACAGAAAGGTTCAAAGCAATGCTAATACTGCTGCCCCGTGATATCAATTCTGTGTTGCTTTTGGTTTGGAGGAAAAGTTTCAATTCTCTAAAATATGGATTTTATAACCACTAATTAATAATAAATGAATTCTCACTTTTTGTCCTTCACTTCTTTAAAGGTTGAATCTATAATGTGAGCTTTACTAGGTTTCTGCAAAGGAAATTCAATGAATTTGGCAATTTTGGAGATCGGGGAGCACTTAGTTGGAGGACAGCACACAGAGATCTGAACTTGAAAAATCTCTCAAGAGTGACACAGAAAGGACCCAATTTGACGCTACCACATTTCTTCATCATTTATTTTGCTCTCACATATCTGGATATATTTGAAAGCATTTGTCTATGCTGCTTCATTGCACTTTTTCTAGTGAGTCTGTGTCCTGTTAAACTATTGTAAATAGGTGCTTGAATAAAACTGCTATCTTTCAATTCTTAATAAGATTTATAATTCTGGTAGCGAGGTGAAGGCAAACTACTTTGAAGCAGTTAAGAAACAAGAGAATCTGAGACTACTGAACTTGGTCAAACTCACTATTCTCTGTTTGGAAGAAGAGAGAAGTCAGTTTGCCAACTTTAAAAATTACAGCTCACTCAGAGATTGTCAGGTCTAGGTTGAAGGACATTTCAGAATAATTTTGGCTCAGTTCAGCTATGTGACTTTTGGTTTGCGATTACTCTCAATTCCCATGGTAGTTCCACAGGAGAGGATGCATTTCACATGGGATTCTTGTTTGCACGTTGTAAACCACTTTTTCTACTAACAAAATGTAACCCTGTGGTTTATGTTTTCCCAGGGATGAGGGAGAACTGACTAGATGAAAGCTAGCTACAATTAGGAAAAAAAGTTACAAACGTATGTTTTATTAATGTTTTCACATAGAAAGCTCTATTTCTTTTTTTTTATTTTAGCGAAGAAAAAACAGATAAAAAAACATAAAAAACAAAACAACAAGCAAAAGAGACAAACAAACGACTAGAGTAAATACACAACAGTAACATTGCAGGTTTACAAAATCGGATGATAGAGACTTGACAATGGTTGCAATATTGCGTATCGTTATCTTTAAAATGGTTACTTACATTAACAGGTATAGACATGTAAAATTAATCTAATCATATGAGTATTAATTGTTCTTTCTCAATAACGAATAGATTCAACAGTGTGTTCATTTTAGTTATCTTACATATACATATATACAGGTTTATATCTTTTCCTCTTCCCTTTTCTCTTTCTGCCTTTTCCCTTCCCAGTTACTTTTGCTCTTTGAGCTGTTTTTTACCCTCATGTAGTATTTATTATAGATTTTGGATCATATATACTTTTCCGTTTCTTACACTAGGGTGACAATACGGTATTTACACATGTGGGTTTGATTTATCTCACTTACGAGTATGGTCTCAAGTCGTGACCATTTACTTACAAAAGTCTCAATGCAATCTTTCTCAATAGCTGAGTAGTACTCCATTGTATAAAAATACCACATCTTTTTTATCCATTCTTTGATTGATGGGCACTTGGGTTGTTTCCAAGATCTGGCTATTACAAATTGGGTTGCTATAAACATAGGTGCACAGATATCACTGTGGTATGATGTTTTCAATTCTTCTGGGAAAATGCCCAGAAGTGGGATAGCTGGGTTGAAT